>OZ032118.1:8799564-8957064 GCA_964026355.1 Pseudorhiza aurosa | reverse complement strand
CACTTACTGATACGAGTGATCTTGATGTAATTCATGGATAGCAACTGTAAACTGCTGTCATAATTGTAATAAATGACAGATGCGAAGCCTAATAGACCAATGGCGTAACCATGACTCTAAACGGTCGCTTTCACAGAACTTTCAGCTTTCAATACGAAAACGAGACCAAAAATCACCATAACAGAGGCTCTTAGAATCCAACGATAAACTATAATATCTTAAACGAGGACAACTGTAGTCAAAAGTAAAGTAAGATTGACAGACACTTTTGAAAATGGAATAAGAATAGGAATCTTATTTAAGTAGGCTCAGCGACTGCTCATAAACGGTAAATCTTGACAAAACGTACAGTCTGGCCCAAAATGCTATTCTTGAATTCAAACGTTAAAATCAAGAGTAATATTCATCATGCCTAAATCAGAAGTTTCATCATGGCCAACATGCATTAAACGTATGACAGAAAGCCAGTGCTGCCAAGCGATAATGCCCCAACAATCGTTGCCATTACAATATGTTTTATTACAAAATGTCTTACAAACTACAACTGATTGTAACTGATCTCCCAAAATACGTGCATGTATTAGATACCCATTTTATGTATTTCAATGACCGAGCGAATAACAATGTACAAATTACGACCGTCTTCTAAATGTCTAAAAGAGTAAAAATAATCCATCGCAGGACAACAGCATGCATCAGGCTGTATTGCCGCTAATTTCACTGTTGTTGTTCTGTTCTGAAAAGGGGAATCAGAATTTATTGCACATGAAATTGAAAAGGTGAATTTGAAGACAACTAGTAATTTGCCGATGCAGACAACACCACTGAAGCTTCTTAAAGGCGAATAACGATTTCAGAGACACATTCCTTTCATCTAATTGGGGGTGACAGTCGACCCAAAAAAATATTTAGCAACTGCAACATCATAAGTTAAACATGAGAAAGGAATACAAAGTTTTATAGAAAATAGACTTGATTTAAATTAATATACCTTTCCCATCGGAATCCCGTTTCACAGCCTCATTTTCCTCTTCATTAGATGCTTGGGATTTCTCCTCCTTTATGTCTTCTCCCCCCTTAACGCTCCCAATTTCTCTTATAACTTCAGAACTAGGACCATCCGGCTTATCAGTAATCACTGGTCTACTTCCTAGAAGACAACGTAAAGAATAGCAGTTATTTTCACGATGCATTTGAAAAAAACAGCCAGACATACCCTCATATGCAGCATAGTTTCAGTCACTATTGGAAGAATTACCTGCATCAAGAATCAGCGATCTTCTTTTCTCTGCAGATAACTTAGCTGGTGGCGGAGGCTTCTTTGCAGCTTGAGAAGGCCTCGCAGCTACACTGGGTGGAGACGTCAAACCTGGCTTCTCTTCCGCAGGCATCCTACTCGTTGGATTACTCGTAGGAGTATCTGGTTCCTAAAAGAAGGAAAATTCATTCAATGCCACAATTCCAAAGATGCACAATTGCTACTGAGGATTCGAAAAAAGATGTCAGTTCAACGAGGGTGCAGTCGGTCGAATTATGTATCATGTGACCGCACCTGTAAGATTTCGAAGGTGCGAGCTCCGCGCTTTTGTCGGTCTCGTCACTATTAGAGCAAGTTTACCTCCCTTAGCATAACCTAGGACCTTAAATCAAGCATGGCAATTTCATTCTTAATCATGGAGCAATCTGGTTGCAAATAAAACCTAGAAAAACTGACATCTTCTTCCAAAAGATGTTTCTTAAAAAACGAGGCAAGAGACAAGGAAGGCCAACAACTACGAACCACGACGTTCTAGCATCATCAAACTAATTTTGCGGCGATCAATTACCTTTTCTTTTATACCGCGTTTCTTTTTCATCTCAGCCATCAAAGCACCACCGAATCCCATCATGGGCACACCACCAGGTGGTTTGAACTTCTTTGACGTAGGCTTCTCTACAACTTCTTCTTCTTTCTCCTTCTCATCCTCTTTCTCCTCGTCATCCTTTTCAGCACTGCTGCGTTCAATCAACGCTTCTTTGCTTCCTTCATCCGAAGGCAACGCGTCTGCTGGCATTCCTTTTTTCCCTTCTCCGTTTTCTACAAAAAAATTCTCTCTTTGTAAGCAGATCGCTAGCAGGAACCGGAAGATGCAAACAATGTTTAATTCGCCCTGCTAGCAATGTACCAATTCTACGCCATAACTTTGCACCGAATACAGCCTTATACCCAAAGCAGATTGCTCAAATTAGCAATGTGGAGAATAACAAAGTGCATTTTGTCATTTTACTTCCCTTTGGTATAAGAGGGTGATAATGAATAATTAACATCCACTTGATGCATAGAAGACCGGTCCACAGGGCGGGAGTTGACACAGTGAAAGTATTTTGTGTTAAACATTGATTATAATTGGTAGCCTTTCCCTTCAAAAAACTATCTACCTATGAGATTGATTCTGAATAAGCAAGATATAAGAAGACATAAGACATAAGATATCTTAGCAAATGAATACGTACGGTGAAATTTGAGCTGATATTGCGTAATGAAGCTTTCGAGGGTATGAAAATGTGAATGAAAATTGTTATCATACCTGCAGATTCCGTGCTTTTCTTCACAGAAGAAGATCTATTCTTCTTTTGAAGCACACTTGGTTTTCCTAGCACATTAGGAAGCTTATGAAGTGGAACTCTAGAAAGACAATCAATCCATGATAAGGTATGGAGAAAATTTTCAAAGGACCTTTTAGCAACAGTTTTCCAACTGAATTAGAGGCAATTTCGGTAAGAACACATGATACTCTTGAGAGAATTATTCTTCTCGAACACAATCCCTTGATTCACATCACCAATCATTCGATGAGCAGGCAAACCTGCATGAAACTGGGGGAAGCATGACCGATTCAAAGCTCACCAGCAACCACATACAGGGCTCCCAGTCTTTTTCAGGAATAGTGGACTTTCTATGAGGTGGTTATCCTGTTGTCTTCCTCACCAATGGCGCTTTCGCTGTTACATGTGGAAGATTCGAATTCACTACTCCTACGTTACGATTACGTATGCGAACCACTAATACACCGCGGAATTACTCAAACTTGCACATGTGTTATCAAATCACTACTATGATTATTATCAAAGGCATCCTTCGATACCCTGTTAGTCGCTAGTATCTAGCGCAAATAAGCTGCATCATTCCCCGTTTTCGAAGCCTGCATAGTGTAACTGACCATCTGATTTGCAGCGAAATGGAAAAAGCTTCGGACTACCAGGTGATAATAGCCACACATGAGATCAAATAAAAAAACGAGGCGAAAAAAGATGAGAATCCACACACCCCATAGGAAGTTTGGGTTTCTTTAACGGTTCATCCTGCAAAAAAGGTTGAAAAGATAAGCGATCGAATCTTTCTGAACCATCCAGAAAGTTAAGAAAAAGCAATGAAATGCAATAAAAATGAAAAAATTCCACACGAACCTTCTGTTGAACTTCCGGTTTGGGGGACTTCTTCATTTCCGGCTTTGGAGGCAGGTCCAAATCTGATTTTTCTCCCTCAGCTTTCAATCTTGCTTTGAGCGATTCTGAGGATTTGTGCGGAATGGAACCAGTTCTAATGACACCCCTTTCCTTGTCCAGAATCGATGAATCCAATGGCCTAAAACAAGATGAGATTAATGATCAGCTTACTATATCGAAGCACTTAGCCAACTTGTTAAAAGAAACTGGTAAATGCACCTATAAAGTGCTTTGACGGTATCTGCAGCATAATTCAAGCTTGATATGGTATTTTTATTGCTTTCTTAAATAAAGATTCCGAAAAGTGAGCAGACACAATTAACAGCAATCAAATATGAAATGAGTTATTATCATGAACGAATCTTTATATACGATTTTTAGTCTTATATAAAGATTCGTTAATGATAATAATTCAGTTCATATATATATACTGTTGTAACAGAAATCCTGTGAAAATGAATGAGAAAAAAGGAAGATGGATATTATTTCTAAAATTAAAGTATATGTCGATGAGTCTGATTCAAATTACTTTTGAAAGTTGCAATGTCACTTTCCTTCAAAACCTGATGTATATCATGTTCCAAAACTTCATGAATCCAATCGGAGTATAGGAATATTTGGGCTTTGTTGTACGGTCTAGGTGTGAGCGCGTATTTCGAAAAGGCAGTTTCTCATGGAAAATTACCATTGCAAATTGAGATACGAAGACAATCATTATGAGACTTGGACGGAAATGAAAAGAGAAAAGAAATAATCTCACTGCATCGACTTTGGTCTGGGTTTTGGTGAAGGCGTCTGCAAAGAAATAGACTCTCCAGCGGCCGGTGCAGTTGCATCCTTCTCTTCAGATTTTGGCGGCTCAATCTTTATCTCTACAGCCTCGGAAGCAGCGAGATGCGCCAAACCAGAAACCTTGCTCGGTGGCCGCCGTCCCTTGGGCTTTGCCCTACCTTTATTCAAATGCACTAATTCTTTTGGAGTTGGTACATCTATGGTGTAAACGGAAACACTAAAATGATATTGATCCATCTAAAGAGTTACCTATGTCTAGAGTCTGTTTCATATGAGATTTTCATCGTTAAACAACGACGGCACGATGCAGCAACTGAGCTCAGATAACAGGGGACGATCAGTTACTCGAAAAATTCGATTCCAAACGTAAAGGTACTCCAAAATTGGCTTGAAGAAAAACGCCTCAAGCAGCAAATAACATCCAGTCTCCAAAAGGCTTACTTATAGAAATGTAAAACAAATCACAGTTGCCTACTTCTCTGAAATTGAAATGAATGATAAGATCAACTCATTCAATCGAACGTAAGGACTGACTGAGCAATTTCAGAAAACACAGAGTAGGTAAGAACCCTTTCTAGAGGGAATGCAGTACATACATAGATAGATAGCTAGATAGATGGATAGATGGATAGCTAGATAGATGGATAGATAGATAGATAGATAGATAGATAGATGGATAGATGGATAGATGGATAGATGGATAGATAGATAGATAGATAGATAGATAGATAGATAGATGGATAGCTAGATAGATGGATAGCTAGATAGATGGATAGCTAGATAGATGGATAGATAGATAGATAGATAGATAGATAGATAGATAGATAGATAGATAGGTAGATAGATAGATAGCTAGATAGATGGATAGATAGATAGTGAAGCTACTGAAGGCAAAGGAACTTGCCAATTTCTTTGAAAGACACTTCGGTCTGTGGTCTGAGTTTCTTATCACTCCGAACCTTGCCTTTTTCTAGCTGTTTAAGAGAAACACTAGCAGCTCTTTTGGAATCCGCTATTTTTTGCAAGGACTTCTTTTCCTCAGATTTCTTTCCCTTTGCCGGTACATCACTTTCTCCAACTGTTTCGGATGAGATTTCATTGAGCCTATTGCTTTCCGCTTGACCTGCATCGTCTGCTGCTTCATACTGCTCTGAAATCCTTGCTTGCTCTGATTTGGCTCCTTCCGCATCCATTTCCTCTCCATTAGGTTTCGATCTCCTTGAAGATGTCTTCTCAGTTTCTAACTTATCATCTAATTCGTCTACCCTCTTTTCCTCCATCTCCTTCTTAGCTTTCTTTTCCTCAACCGACTGCTTTCTTTCGGATGACCTACTTCCATTCGGCTTGTGAGCATCCTTGACTAGTTTCTTTGCTTCATCTTTGCTCGAACTCGCATTTTCCGTTGCGGGAATATCGTCAATCGAAATTTCAACAGCAACCTCTTCAAATTGCGTCTCGCGTCTGAACGTTGGTCGCCTGGTTACACCTTTTCCTTTGGAAGCTCCTTTCACATCTTCAGTGAGAAGCTGTGCACTCATTCGATTTTTCGCCTTTTGTGCTGCCTGCAAGGAGAATCGAATTGCACGAGAAACTGAATTGAGAAAAAGCTCTCTGATTTTTGCAATTAGGTCTCAAGGCAACGGTATATCACGGGGGGGGGGGGGGGGCAGCAAAAAGCAGAGAGCACCCAATCTCAAAAAGTTATGCCACAAGGAGTAGATGGCAGAAAATAAATACACAAGTTGACCAGGATATGCAGCTCAAATACTCCACGGAAACATACCAGTTCTCCATTTTAGGAAAAAGACCAACATAAGTATGAACATAAAGCGATATACAGGTAGTAAAAAATTAGCATTCAATGATTCGCATTCGGGAAGTGTACACTTCAGTGGAGAAAATTAGACTTGCTAAGAGCGAGCCCTGTTAACTCTGGCATTATGATATTACAAAATGGCACTAATTCTCCTCGAGGATTGCATAGGCGGTTTAACATCGATAGAAATGAAATGAGAAATATTTAACTCACGAGAAGGCTCTCATCCTTTTCATCAGTCGGTGTCGTTGGAAGGCTGGCTGGAATCTTGACAGCATTACCATCTCGCTGCATGCTCTGTTTTTCCATTGCAAGGAGAGACTAAAGCGAAGAAAAACATCAAATGACAGTTGATACTGTGACACTTCCTGTTGATGCCCTTGGGGAAGGAGTTACAAAGACGGGCAGCTGTAATTCCCCCTCTCGAGGACCCAAACAAAATTGAGGAAACTCTATTGGGCATTTTTTTGCCTTTATTTGTATATGATTTGTAAAGAACACAAAATTTACAGGACAACACCGCAGGGAGCATGGAAATACATAGTAACCCTGTGGCAGGTTCAGAGAACAAATACAAATAAAACTACAAACACGCAAGCAAACCACTCTGCATAGTATGGCAGCTGCATGCATGAGGGAATTAGGCATAGGTCTATATTCTAATAGGTATAAGAGTAAGTTCAAACATCCAAGCTCCAAGATCTCTTTGTTCGTCTCTCTTGAATAACTTAGAACATCACAGGTTACAATGAGCTTACCAGATTCCCTTTTGATTGGATTAGAGTTTCTTGCATAATTTTGGTCAGATGTTCGCCAAACGTAGATGCCATATTGAGCGTGGCATCACTAAGCAAAAAGATAGCAAAATCTTAAGCAATGGCTGGAAAATACGGTGTGATTAAGATACAGTTCATGCATGATTGCAAGGAATATCGCACTAAACACCCAGGTAAATAAAACACCTTGTGATATGGGAAGATTACATAGCAAAAATAAACGTACGAATGCTACTTGAGATGTGAGGTAGGGCACCACTACGCAGCTTTTCATGTCGGCAGGACCCGCAGTCGAATCAATCCTCGGTTTGAAATCGAGACCCTCTGCATCGAGGACCATTGGGTTAACCATCCCATTAAAATCGAATGCGAATTAGGTGATTTCCAAAAAACAGATCTTAGTCGATTCTGGTCATATAATTGATCAAATTTTGACAAATAAAGTGCGATCAGGTAAATCGATTTGAATCGAGTGGGATCGAAAAGAAAATAGCTCGCAACATACCTGACTTTGTAAGATATCAATTTCACCAAGGTATGTGCAACTGTTTCCTTCAATCCGAGGCTGTCTACTTTTCCTTTCACTGAAATCAATTTCTTCAATTCTTCCATGGCATTCTGGTTGAAACAAAAGTAAAACATAAGATATTCTTTGTAAGATAAAAGCTATCAAACGAACTTCTACCTACCAAAATAAACACGAAGTCTATAATTGTATCTACAAACAGAACATTTTGAAAAACAATAACAATAGCTTCTAGCTGCAAACCATTAACGTACATTGTTTTTTGCTATGGTAGGACATTGCTTCCTCAAATAGTCTAGACTTCCATCGACATTCACCTGTAATGGTAGTGGAAGTAGAATTAGAAATCATCTTTACTCACACAAGGAAACTTGGTTCACCTCAGTAGAAGCTGATATTACTCAATGTCAGTATGAAATCAAGAGTCTAGAGGGCAAATGTCATGAGGATAAACAGCTTAAACTCATGCTTGAAAATCCGATATAAAGTCAACATTTGAAAGTTACAAATCAAAGTCATAATGATCGCATTGTCTCTTGAATTTCTTTATCATGGTGACAAAATCAGGGTTGTATAAAAATTAAGCGAAACAGCTCTTTAGAGCAACTCGACTTGAGAAAGTAGTGTCTTTATCTCTATTATTAATCATTATTATACCATTCATCCATCTCTATTTATATGTTGACGATGTTGTATCAAATGGTTGGCATTAATTAGCCTCGAGCTATTAGGCACGTCAACCTTAAATAAAGAATGTATTTACTATCATTATTATCATTGCTAAAATCAAAAAAGCTAATGACGTCCTTACGCTATGAGTAAACTGTCCGAAAGTTAATTTGAATCTTCATTTTTCATCATAATCATTTTCATGATCATAATCATTCATAATTTGATCACATCCTCTACATAAACGAAGCACTCTATTCAGGAGTAGGAAACAATATCGAGAATGAAATCCCTTATTCAAGTGCTGACCTTGACCAATTCATCCGCGAAATCAGTCATTTCCTTCAGTAAACTATTTGCCCTTTCTTCGATTTTCTTCGAGGGATCGTCGGTGTCCACAAAGAGCTTGAACAGAATCTAAAGAAAAACTCCATATGCAAACAGATGCAAAAAACTGCAGAAAAATATAACTAGGTTATGTTGGAAGAAAATCAAGCTACTGCTTCAAGCCATATAAACAGTATAAATGCAAAGATTTTTAATCAGCGTTAGATGAAAAGCCTGCAAGTATGGAAGTTTCATCGATAAGGAGAAAATACAACAATGTTGGAAAAATTGACAGGGGGCAGAAATCAACGAAGGGGGGAAGATCGAAGGGGTGCAAAAATGAAAGGGCAAAAAGGTGCATGGTGCATGGGTGCCTGGGTGCAAAATGTGAAAGAGCGTAATGATTAAAGTGGTGAAAAACAAGTTGGTACAACGATTGATGGAGTTTTAAAACCGAACGGAAAGTACACAATGTAATTGAGTAGCGATAGTGAGAATGGGATAGCGTCTATCATACCTGTTTCATTTTGTCCGCATCTTTGATTGATTCTCTGCCACGTTCGACTTCATTTCTTACGATTTCATCCCCGTCAACATCTTTAAGCTGAGCAACAGCGTCCTGGACTTGCACCAAAAGTAGATCTGTACTCTATAAAACAAAAGTACGGAAAATATTGCTATTCAAAAATTGTACCACGAATATCAAGGATGTATTTTGCCTCATCAAAATAACAGCAACACAAGATTGAGTGACAAGAAACTAGGAAATTTGGAAAACTTCTCGCAAACTACAGCTGCTTATTTTTAAACCCCCATAGACTATCGTTTCCATCGTCGATGGCAATACTTAACGTGTAGAGAGCACGAAGCCAGATAAACGACAAGTTGCGTTGCAGGCTGACTTTTCCATACTTATGACTACTTGCTTTTGTACAAAATAGCGATTATCGAAAATAGCAAGGTGTCAATAAAAAAGAGAAGGAGAACAGGACGCGATAATCACTGCGATGACAGTAGGTTGGTACATGAGGAATGCAAGCGTGGGCTTAAACAATAGAAGCAGCAAGCGGGAATAAGAAAAGACGTATAGGGATGCTAGTTAAAAAAACTGAGCTGTGTTGCATACTCGATTTCGAGCGTACCAGAAACCAGAGACAGCTGAGATGGCTTCGTGTTGCCATCCTCACCGATGTCATTTTTATTGTGACATGTGCAGGATTCGAACTCACAACCCCTGCGTTATGAGTCCGTATCCTTAACCATTACGCCACGGCACCACTGATGCAGAGGAGAGTATAGGCGAAAAGATTAATGATAAAGAATAAATTCCATAGGCAACTACAATGGCAAAACAATCACTGATTCATCAATTTCAAAATCTTACAGAATAAAACTGTTTCCTTACCCAAAGCTACACACTATATAGGTGAAATGATCGATAATGCAAAAAGCGTAGACAACTATTTGAATCTGAAGAAAATCACAAAAGCAAAAATCTGAAGTAGAAATATTTGTGCCAATGTTCGGGCTGAAAGAAGATGGGATCGTGAAAAAGAAGAAAAGATGCGAACACATATAATTGTGTGCTGTGCTTTATGGGAATAATTGCAGTCAAACTTGCACTTTTTAGCCGACTAAATAAATATTGTCGGCGTCTTCCCAATGTGAAATCTAGCAACATCTGACAATATGTCGCTTACAAACCTCTTGATCCAGTGAATTTAGCAATAAATTTTGCTTAAGCTTCAATGAATGGTCTGCTCCTGTGATTTCCATGGATTGATTTCGTAACAACAGCTTATCAATCTAAAAATGAAATATTTGTCATAAACGAAAGAGTGTCATACGTAAAGGGAAAAAACTTATTTCTTAGGGCAACCTCATTGTAACCCCAATTGTTATCATCATCATGATAATCATAATCATAATGATAAGCATAATCATAGCTATCATAATTACCATCATTACCATTATCACCATCATCATCACCGTCATCATCATCATCATCATCACCATCATCACCATCATCATCATCATCATCATCATCATCATCATCATCATCATCATCATCATCATTATCATCATCATCATCATCATCATTATGTACATTTTTTGTTATTTTAGGCGCGAAACATTCACTATTCATATTAGTCGTAAAATCTAAGCTTCGTCGCGTCCAATGGGGAAGATTAACATTGGTACAAAATGATTCACAAGAAATATAGCAACAAAACTAAGATGACTGCTTGGGTATTTTGATGTAGTATATGAGTGTGTATATTACTGTGCAAGACGCTGAAGATACAAAATGGTGTCAGTACATGGATTTACTTCAGCATTATTTGACCAATCTATGATATCCTACGAATTCATTTCAGTCCTATAAATGACATCAGGTTATCCAATAAAGGATCAAAGTTTTTGAGATCAAACATCCTAGACTTTTCCTTTGGAACTCATATAAGTGACTTCATCTGAATGGCAATGTGGGAAAAGTACTAGGCTGCAGAATGAGAAAACAAGTCCTTTAAGATGATCTGTCTTTGCAAAATTGGCTCTCTCCTGTTCCTTATGCTATCGTGTGCTTGAAGCTGAGGCCAAAACAAGCATTTCTAAAGTCGTCTTAAGTAACGAAATACCTTCTCAAAACACTTTGTCACAGTATCACCATTGTTCTTCATCAGCGGGTAAATATCAGCAAATGGTACGGGAATCAGTTGCAATGAATAGTTCCTTTGGAAAGAAGAAGTCAGTCAGTGAAACATTACAAAGTAGGCTTGTTTACAAGCTACGTATCCTCTGTAGCTCCATCCATGCATTTATGAAGTTCGCGAAATATCACAGGAATGTAGGAAAAGAGAAACATATGAGATGAATTTCCTGGATTGTCATCTTCGTTTCAATTCACAGTTGATTGACGAATATGATTTCTACAGGTTATGCTCATCTGAATCGTTACAAGACAAGAAAGAACGAGTTCACTCTGAAGATTACCTCTGCATAGATGTAGCAAGGCTTTGAAATCCTTTCAACGAGATACCGTTACGATCAAGATTAATTTCCCTATGATATCAAAGAAAAGTTTCTCAAAAAGTATAGCCTTAGAAATACAGACATAATCAAAGTAGTAATAATAATAATAATGATAAGGTTGATGAATCTGCAATAAGTATAGCTGTTGCCATCCCCGGATACAAGAAAATTGATGAAAACAAGATTTGTTTGTATGCATGGCTATGTATGTATGCCTGAATATATGTATATATGTATGTATGTATTGCTATGCATGTATCGCCATGTATGTATCGCCATGTATGTATTGCTACTTATATATCGCCATGTCTGTATCGCCATGTCTGTATTTCTATGTATGCATCGCCATGTATGTATACCTGTGTATGTATCGTCATGTATGTATTGCTATGTATGTATCGCCATGTATGTATTTGCTACGTATGTATCGCCATGTATGTATTGCTATGTATGTATCGCCATGTATGTATTTCTATGTATGTATCGCCATGTATGTATCGCCATGTATGTATCGCCATGTATGTATCGCCATGTATGTATCGCTAAGTATGCATCGCCATGTATGTATACCTATGTATGTATCGTCATGTATCTATAGCAATGTATGTATCGATGTGAATGTATGTATGTGCCGAAGAACCACTCCTTGATAGTCTATTAAGATTTTGAGCAACTGGAAAGAAGATAATACCGCAGTTTTGTATTGATTTGCAATGCCTTGGCGAGCAATCTTGCACCATCATCACCAATGAAGTTACCACTGAAACAAACATGTAAATCAGACAATGATTGCTTACATATGGAGGTTCACGAAATAAATACTGTTCAAAGACCTCTACTTTGCGACTTAGGTAATGATCCCTTAGGTAATGACAAGTGGCTGAAATCTTTATAGAAATATGAAAACGGTTGAGAGCTGATAGCAATATTCTTGTAATACCTAATGTCCAATTCTTCAAGCTTATTGTTTGTCCCAAGAGAGTCAATGATAATACCAGCATCTTGTCGCAGACGGTTATCAGCAACGCAAAGCTTTCGCAGGGGCTGAAAAATGTCATTCAACTTTCAATACAGAACGATGGAAAAGGCTATATCATGTGGTGTTAAGAGAGAATTCAGTTGCCAGCATGACATAGCAACGAAAACTAAAAAACTCATGTTTGACTAGGGTATACTACCCGTAATTACGTATGGAATATCATGAAAGTCCTTGACGAAATGCCACGCAAATAACGATAGAAGGTACCAGAAAAGGCCAACTAAGCAATGAAGGAATAAGAAAAAGAATGAAATCGACAGACGCTGCAATCGAAGCAAAATATCAAACATAGAAATAGACTGGCCATGTCATCAGGCAAACAAATAACAGATGGAGTCACAGAACAACAGTTTGGACCATAAGAGACTGTAATATATTCAAAGGTGGGCAGTGGAGTTGAAGGAGAGATGAGTTTCCAAAGAAAACTGGATGTGCCTGGCAATGGACTGTGCTAGTTGGATTCCTCACACAAGGGAGGACTATTCAAAAGGGACGACAACGCTTGGTATGGCGACATTATTGGAAAAGGGACCAGCATGCACAACTCATAATATCCATACGAGCCAATTTTGCAGCTTTTACTCTTCTATGAATTGATTTATAGGTTAACGGACGGTGAGATAAACTTGCTCGCATTTCCCAAATAGGAATTAAAACAGTAGTTAGAACAAAATTAAGGGATACTTTAAACATCTTTTCAATTTTCATGGTACACAATGGTCCAAAATGCACTATAAGTACACACTCCAGCAATTTCCCATAAATTTCAAGTAACATTCCATTAAATTACACTTGAAATAAACTCCAACATACCAATGAATCTGACAGAATCATTTCGACAATGCTTTCCAAGATAGCAGAAATGTTGATATTTCTAAAAAAAAAAAAATTCCTCGATCAGTCTCTCAATTTCATGAGCAATCCTACAAGAAAGTTGGAATGAACGTGTGTGAATAAACAACAGGCTAACTATATAGACATGATTTGTTGATAAATTACAGTAAGCAGTTTAGTCAGGGGGGAAAGCAAACTGAAAAACACAGCGTTGGAATTATACATCTACGAAGACAAACTCATTCTTTCAAGTAAGTTTAAAAGAACTAGGGGGAAATTGTAACAGCTGAAAAGTTGACTGTAAGAACAGGCTGCTTTCTCGATCTTTACCTTTCCTGTGAATCGCGATAAAACTCTATACAGATCTCACGAGAATTCGATATCAAATCTGCACGCGCAGGAAAATTTTGTGGCTAACCCAATTCGCGTTTACCATAAACAGTTAATGCTGAAGAACATGAAAATCTTAACTCATAAGAAAAAGCTTATAAAGCCATACTTTGACTTTCCAATATTTTGGGAAAGGTCCAAACTCTGCAATGACTTGTTCTTGTGAATGCTGTGACAAAGCGTCACAATATCCATGTCCAGAGCTGAACGATAAAAATGGAAAATACATTAAATGCTCATTTAAAACATTCGTTCAAAGAAGTAAAGCTCCTCGATACTAATATCATACATTCACTTCGATCAATATGCTGATTAACATGAATTTACAAGTGGCGGAAGAAGTTTTATGTCAAATTTAAGCTTCTCCTTATTTGATGAAATATGATTCTGGAATATGAGAAACGATAATCAAGATCATATTGATTTTCGTGCTCAAGTCTAAACAGTTCGTTGAATTTCAGCTCTCTCTGATAGAATATTATCACTTGAGAATTTACTCCATCAAAAATGACAAAGGCAAAAAAGACGAGAATCTACTTGGAAGATTAATATACAGTTGAAGAAACCACCATGAAATACAAACATAAAAGTCTCAAGTCAACATGCAATCGTATATTTTCGAAGTTTTCTTGTTAAATTTCACTTCATAGCGACTACAGTGATCAGATCCTATTCGTCTGCCAAACAAACGTAGCAAGTTTTACGGATTGCTTGATTAAATGGATAGATGCGATTCGACTGCTGACGAAAGACTGCCAATACGAATAAATGGTGCAAATGCCTTACCATTATCCCGAAGGTCTAAATGAGTGACATTTCCAAGCCCTCTGATGCAGCTGGCTATTTCACTAGCTCCCGCAGAACGCAGCTACGATCAGAACAATATCATAGGTATCAATGCAATGTAGAAATCTACGAAATCATCTATGTAGATACCAAGAGCAGTACAAGAGGAAAGAACCGAAGCCTTAGCTGATGGCAAACGCCTCGATAACGACTTCTTAATTAATGATGAACCATAAGCTATTCTAGTGATGACAGTATGGCAAATACTGATAGGGTAACCTGTAAAATATTTGTAAATTTTAACTAGTCTCGTTATTAGTTACAATTGTAATATCGATTTCACAACGTTTCACAAGTAATCTTAGGTCAAAGTTGCGGCTGGAGTTCGTAACTTTTTCTATCAAAACATGCTTAGAAATTCTAAATTTCTCAAGTCTTTTTTCTTATCAAAAAACAGTTCGAAAATATGCGCTTAATCAACAGGAAGCTAAATTTCTTATCAATGACCATTTGTACCACGATGCCAACTGCAATATCGCGTTGTAGCGATACTGGTACATAATTGCAGTCCACTATGGTGGGCGTGGTTCGAATCCCACTTCTGGCACCTTTTTACAGGACCCTAATGATAACATCATGCTTGACATGCTGATAGATTATTCCTGTATACAAATTCTTATATCATTATAATCATTATCAAATGGCCTCTGAGATCGCTTAATATATACAGAATATGCGAGAGAATAAGTTTGATTTGAAATTTTGAAATTTCCCTTCTTATCTAGTTGTTCCGTGTTTGTTAAAGATCATTTTCTTTACTCTGAATAAACTTTGTCTCTTTCCTAATCAGAGCTTCGGCAGTTTCCGCAAGTTCCTTACTTTTCTGCGGCAATCTCAGCCTTGATTCGAAACTGGCATATGTAGTTGAATACGAAATTTTTAAACATCTTCATAAGCTTTCGTAAAATGAAAAAAAATTATGGGATAGCAGATTTCATGTGGTTACTGAGAGCATCAAATCGATTGCATTTTTCAGATAAGTGCGCGTTCTTCCAAGATATACGAAACTCAACAACATTATTAGATGAATAGAAACAAGTTATGAGCATGAGTCGTCCAATTCGATTTAAAGCCGACTTATCTTTTGAGATGCCGTTCTGTATTGAATAGTGCATAACCAATTGTTCATACTAATACAAGAAACACAGATGGTACGTTAACAGGTGCTTTGCAATGCAAAATCATACATCACCTAGCTCTAGACCACTTCCCCTACAATACTTTAAAAATTCAAAAAAGAAGCAATACTTCGAAACATTTCCTTACCTCATTACTTGCAAGCATTAAAGAGACATTTTTTAAGACTGCGTTCGAGATTAGGCCAATGAGAATCGCCCTATAGAGAATGAAAACAGGACAAGTAAAGTACCAATGGAATCAATCCATTGAATTAAATAATAAGTATTCGTCAGATTCTGATACATTTTGAGCCTCAATTACATTAACAGCAACTAGCAACATGGCAATAATATGAAGATGGAAGAGAGCTGAGAAATGTGTTGATTTCTTATCAATCATAAAAACCTCTGCTTATTCAGCAGTGATCTGGGCTTTTTCTCCCCCAATCAATGCGAATCAAGTTGGTCTCAATGTGAAGCTGGAACTACTGGGAAAAGGGCCTTGATGGCAAGAAAGGGCTGGCATTGCAAAGATTCAGAAATTGAAGGAAACGATGGGACAGAAAGGAAACGAGGAGAAACCAGTCAGCAAGAGCAAGCCACATCCCGTTGTGCATCTTAGTAGTATATGCATGTCTCTTGCTTCAATTTGGAAACTTACCAGAAATAGTAGGGCCACCATGGTGCGGTGGTTCAAGCATGACAATTCGTCAATTAAAAATATTGGTAAGGGGGACAAAGGGAAACCACCTCAAAATAATATGATTCACTAGAAACAAGTTTCGGCCGTGTTGCTGGTTCTTGCTGCGCTAATCTTCAGCGTGTTTTGAAGTAGTCCGATCTTGAAAAATTGCTAGAAAATTTCAGTTGGCAAATACGACGAGGATGCTCGCTGATGAGTAATCTCGTGCAATGCCAATAGTTCGTACAAGAGAATCGCAACTGATACTATTCATAACTATGGCACAAGCAAGTACGAAACATCGGAGCTGGTAACGCATGCAGATAGTGACGCTCTCTCAGGCCAGAATATTGTTTGCATTGATGGGAATACCAAAAGACGACAAGGGTTCATAATCTTCGAGCAAACACACGGTGCAATATGTACTAACTTGACAAACTCCGGTGATATTTTAGTGTTTGAAAGATTGACAGATTCCAAAGCCATGCTTGAACTGAAAAACTGCAATATCACAAGATGAATAATTCTAAAAGGTTGTATATTCAATTGGCCATGAAAGCACAAAATCACGGTGCAGATATCTGGGAACAAATAAATGACTTAATCCTACAGCACTCAAAACTCGCTGTATCTAAATACACTGGAATGCGGAGAATGATACTTGAGGTGTTCATTATATTTCATTCAGCTTAAAAAACTGCATTCTTCGCAAAGAGCCAAAATAATTGGTGCACAATCTGGGCTTGGCACGTTGGCTAAACCCAGGGAAGGAAGAGACCGGGCTGCTTGTTAGGTTAGACGTCTTCAAAGAAACGCGGGTTGCAATGGCTCAAAAGGGGGATGATTGATTCATGAATGATGAGGGTGACTTATCTACTCTCTGAAAGGTAAAAACTACCACAAAAGGCCACTTGAACGAGTCTTATTTCTCTTTAATATCTCAAATCAGAAAAAATCACTAAAGCGAGAATAGTGCTTATAATGTCATGAACGGATTCCAAAAAAGATGCTTCACCTTATTAATTGACGGTCCGATCTGTGAATCTTTCCCTTTTCTACAAGAAAAATTATTCAGAAATTTACTACACACAAAACGGAAAATGTCTGCATTGTAAAAATAGGAGCAACTTCCTTATGGATAAGAATGGAAAATTGCGACTGAAAGAAGAATCGGAGCATAACAGGATTCAGCAGTTTCAAAATAAATACTAAAATTTGAGCATCAATTTGAAAGAAAACGCTGTAAAACCAATGTCTATGGTTGAGATACACAAAAAATCGTTGACCTACAGATACAACGTATTCGAAAACATCCGATTATGGCTTTGTGATGAGCCTAGATAAGATATTGCAATTCATGTGTGACTTCCAGAAAACATTTTTTACCTTTTGATACTTTTTCAATTTTTCTATAACATTCCATATAACATAACTACATAATGCAAAGGAATTCTCTATTCAGTGATTTCTTGCCTGTATGACAATGGATTCCCAGAAAGGTTCAGCACTTTCAAATTTTGCAAACAGCCTCTGGCAAGTGCACCAAATACCTATGCAGTCATAAAAAAAATTCAAAATCGCTTTGAAATGACAGAGATGGATAACAAAGCATTAAAAGTAAAAAAGAAGCAGAAGCAGAAATAAATGGTTAGAAAATTACTGAAAATGTTCATCTAGAGCTACAGACGGATATGAATAAGGAAAACTGGAAATCCTTGAAAGTCTCAGGGAACTCAATTTGCTGCTTTAAGAACGGACAAGAAATCTCACTAGCAGATACGTTAATCTCTAAGAATGCCTTTTGAAAACAAGTCATTTTTCATTCAAAGATTCTAAATGGCAATTGAGAGATTATAGATCTCGTCTTCTTATGATCTGCCTGAATATACACTTAAAAGTTGAGGCAAGGCCTAGTTTTTTGTATAAGACTGTGATCCGAACAGTAAAGTAATCTTGTACAATGATATACAAATTCAACAGAGCTTTTTCCAACCTATTGACACATTTCCAATGCACTGGCTTTATGCATCAGTGCAATTACCAATTAAAAGAGGTAGTTGAAATTGGAGCCCAGGCCTACTACGTTGAAGATTCCGGGCTCTAGCCATGCTCTTTACGGCTTCTGGGTGTTCTTTTACTATTTATCAAACAGTAGATGGGCTCTTGGCGTAACGCTGGACGTACAGACAACGAAGAGAAAAACAGCACCCTATTTCAAAATTTCGAGCCTTCATTTTATGATATAAGGGTATGTATCATGCTTTTAATTCGGCCTTAAGTTTGGGTGGTTGACAAAACCTGTCTTCCGCTTTCAAGCGTCTTCAATTTGTCCTGTTCATAAGTGGATGACCAATGTGGCGCAAGATCCGGTCATGCGTCCTAATTCTATGCCAACTGTCAAGAGCTCTGGATTGTATCCAAATGATTCAGTATTGTTTTGCTAATATGGAAGACCAACTATTGTTGCAAAATCAAGCATGAATCAAACGACGGTTAACGAGTGGGTCGGATCAAGCACGAAATGCGTATCTTGAGACTACAAGCAGCTGAAAATAAAGTGGCTCTTCAACAATGTGGAAACATTCCTCCATATTTACAGCTTAATTAGTGGAAACATACAATGAGGTCTCCAATCCTGGCAAATAAACAAGATCACTTGACAAGATGTCCGCTCAACAAAAAGAATCTTCACTCCCTATAATCTGGGATTCCCACGAAACAGCACTAAGAACATAAAAAATAGCTTAGTAAGGCGTGGAAGTTATAAAGTGGGAATAATTAAGCAGCAGCTCGCCCTGCTGATGCAGTGACTGAAAATGCCGTGGGAGTTTCGAAGTTGGGTGCATGTTTTTTCACAACTGAAAAAGCCAGAATTTCGACGCAGCACACCTTTCATATATATTATACGAGTGAAAATAGAATTACCAGTTCGAGTGAGCACTCCGACTTGGATAAATTTAGCTCTTGGATGACATTGGCATTTGCTAAAAATTCACAAACGGCCTAAAAAGGGAAAAGATACTCCGTACACTTACAATGGTGTATGGTCTTATACAACATCTAGGACGTAAATCTTTTCTACTCGGCTTGACAGGCTAAATACGAATGACGTAAAAAAAATTTTCTTCAACAAATAAATCTTTCTATGCAGAATCAACGCTTATTCAAAAAGGCAGAAAAGTAACTGTTCTATTGCTCCAGGTACTTCTATGATCTGTGGCTGTTTTGCTCACACTTAAACACCGTTTCTAAAGACTATGGTGAGTACTCTACAAGCATATGCAAAACATCATAGCTCTGTGGAGAACAAGTCAGAGCTAAGAAGAAAAGTGGGAAAACAGTCTATTGCAAATCAAAGACCAATAAAAAAAACAGACGTCAAGCTTTTATGCGATTCACCTAGCATTCAAAGGTAGTTTTTAGGGCACTCAAAAGCTACGATCATCTAGCAAGTTCCCTTGTTATTCCTCTTTCATTTTCTTCTTCTCAATTTAACCAATCCTTGCAATACAAGGATCTAGCGACTCTCCTCATTTTACGTCGATTTCAAACTAGAGATCGGGCTTTCGTTATTGACTATATAATCTATGATCAAGCACCTCAAGCATCTCAATTATTAATCAAGATTAATCCATGATTAATCCATTGAGCAATTGTTATTGCCGTTCATTCTAATGACACCAGAGAATTACAGCGAAGCCAAAAAATACAAACGCAACAAACTGCGACTAATTGTCTTCAGAGAAACTTCATTTAAAGGTAACACAACTTTGAGGAAACTTACAGAAGCTCCATCTGCTTTTAATGGGTTTGACGAAATATTCAAGCTAAAAGTTAAGAAACAAGTGAGCGAGAAATTGAGATTTGGGAGATCCATTCACATGCTTCGCTTAACTGACTAAACAGATACGGTCAAATGAAAAACGGCTCATGGCAAATGAAACTGGCACACTGGACACAATACGCAATTTCTTTAGTCTAATAAAAAACATAGGCTAAGCAAACATGATATCACAACGAAATCCAAAAATGCATCTGTAGACGAGTGCGTTTAAAAAATGGCTAATTGAAACAATCTTTTACTTATCACAATCTAGAAACTTTAGAGCATCGATGGAAATTCAATGCAGCAAAAGCAGTCCAGACTCTAATGCCAATAGCGCTAATGAAATGTAGTAGCAAAACTTACACAGTCAGAGACGATGACATGTGGATGTTGGTTTTAAGTGCAGAGCATATTGATGATGCACCTGGAAAATTCGATGAAACGATCAATGAAAGCAAATCGCACCAAATTATGACAAAAATGCACACTTTCTCTATGAAAAAGTACTACATAATATGTGCTGTGCGAAACATTAACATATTCAACATGGGATGGTATGAAAAGACCTTTCCCAATGACACATAACTGATTCTATCATTATTTGGCCCCAGTCTATGCAGGAAGATATTACTTTCGCTGTGTCATGGTGGTCGAATTCTCGCTTTTAGTGTGGTATGTCGGGGATCGAGGTGCCATCTGTGTCGTACCAAAGATATGAGAAATTCTCACTACTGCTCTCCTGCATTGCACTACGCACTTTTGGAAACTGTATGGGCGTGAAATAAGCAGTGCTATGAGTTGATCAGCCTCAACTGTAGGAGTCACTGTGCTTACACAGCTGCCTGGTCCAAAGGCTAAAGAGACAGAGATGGGCATCAACTCATTCACCAAAACGGTGGGAGGAAGGCTTTGACTCTTTTGAACAAGTAAACATAAAATTTGAAATAATGCCCAAACCTTTTCCCGTGATGCCAACATCTTTGAGAAGAAGTGACTCAAGGCCATGGGGTAGATTGGAGAGAAAATTGCAAAGTGAAGACACGCCTAGAATAAAATTTAAAAAAAGGATACATTTCGAAACATCAAAAGGCAACAAACCCGGTTGCAGATAATATCGAGGTTCAGTATATTTAGAATTCATTATCATTTCCTTCAACTTTATCAACATAAGTATATATATACATATATATATATATATATATATATATATATATATATATATATATATTTATATGTATATGTATATTTATAAATAATTTACATAAAAATTTGAGCTATGGCGTATGAATTGGTACCGAATAATGCATGCAAATACCTACCCCTGTCATCCACAGAATTCTTTCCAAGATTAATCCTTTTCAAACCAGTTTTTGGATTAGATGCAATAGCTTGCAGTAGTTTCTGCACGCTCTCTCTGAAAGGAAACGATAAAAACCGGTAAAAAGATTGAATTTTATTGCATGTAAGGACTCACTCATGGTAACACATTACGTGCTTTGAAGCAAACAAGAGCATATCACGGAGACAAAAAACAAAACGGTGGACTGAAATAAAAGTCGAGATCGCTAACAGAGCACAGAGGAAATGATAGTTGACTGTGACACAAACATGAATGATATGGATACTGCCTCTTTGCAAATTTGTATGAAATAATCTTGATAGAGAAAAGCTCTCCAGAAACGCTAGTAAGGTATCTTCTGAGATTTGAAAGTCGTTTATCATGGTAGATATGCAATGAAAGTGAGAAATTCATTAAAGATAAAAAGACAAGCCCTACTTTGTGAGCCTACACTCGTAAAGGTCCAGTTCTTCGATTGTCTTGTTTGATTTCAACACTCTGGATAGCACATCTACAAGTTCGCTACTCTAAAAAAGTCAGAGAAAGTATGCAATAACAACTGACAGTAACCAATAGATAGAATTCTTCAAGCAATAATTAGGCCTCTGAAAAGACATGCAACGAATGTGCGCGAACAGAATGCGACAATGGTACGGAATTGCGCGTACATGAATCACACATGTCAAAGCTACTGAGTTGCTGAACTGATACGAACGATGGTCTGGGCTACCGCTGTCTGATTACCAAAAAGAAGCCCCATCGGTAATCATAAAAATTCAACAACTGCATTTAATGGGGAAAGCAAAGATGAGCCTCACTGGATAGGAGCCTTTGAAGCACCTTGTCACAGAGGTAGTTCCTATGATTGGTATTATCCTGAGCCACGGCATTGCAAGGTAGAGAGGCAAGTTGCTATTTTCGCCGCAATTTACCCAAAATTCACCCGCAGCATTGCGCAAAGTACCAATTCAATTCAATGCTGTGTGGACAGATAGAGAGCGTTGAGAAACAGAAATAGCCTTGGGACCGAACATGGAACCTTCAAGATGGTAGCCATGAAATTCAACCATCCTGCCCACGACCCCCTGCACTTACTCAACATAATCTGCGAAGTGCGCTATTGAAGGAAACATGCAGGGGGAGAATACTAAAGAATTTACAGACCAGCTGTTTCGAACCGGAGGCAAACTCTGCAACTGACACCCAGGGATACAAATGTATACAAGTTTACTTGAGCCAACAACTCACCAATCTATATGATCGGCAGGAGAATCCTTTGAACCAATTGTTAAACTCGAACGTACCAATCATAGGAAGCAATTCTCTGCAAGGAAAGAAACGAGTTGCAGTCACTTAGATCAGGTTTCAACTTTCAGAATCAACTTCTTAAAGACATCTTTTGAGAAATTTATAGGCTTCTAAATGCAATTGCAGGGACTGAAAATTGCATGTCTAAACATTTCTGCTCCTGGAAATTTGCAAAAGGAAAGATTTTGGCCTCTTACTGAACCTCATGTCGGTTCTGACGTCATTACAGGCAAGAGAATGCCATCATTTGTGTGTTTTATGGTAACGGCCATATAAGTTCAACAAAAATTAACTGAGAAAGGAAATGGGGAAATTCGCAATACAATCACAATGCTAAATACTTCGGACTAAATGTAATTTTCGCTAACTCATTCTTCACAAGAGAAATTTGCTAGACTGTTAGTGTGATTTAGATATTTTATTTGGCTTCAGGCCTTCGAAGAAATTGTATTTTTTTTCTCCAAGGTGACTTCCAAACTTAATGGAAAATTTGCTTAAAAATGGGATGTAAAAATGGGTGCGTATCACGAAGTGTTTGGTTGTGTAAGCACGTTAAAATACCAGAGCTACACAAATGAAGAAAAGGGATGGTAAGCAGGACGGGGAAAAGGGGACGACTGCCATGGAAACAGGAGAATTACATCCAAAACACTGTCAAAATGTTGGTAACAGAAGTGCTGAAAAGGTGGCAGAACAGAGACTGGTGGCATGGGCGCCAAATTGGGTCAACCTTGACCCTCTCATTACTGATGATGATGATGATGATTATTATTATTATTATTATTATTATTATTATTATTACTATTATTATCATCATGATGGTGATCGATAATGATGATGGTGATGATGGAGATGATGATGATGATTATGATTATTATGACCATGATGATCATGATTGATGAGGATGATTGATGATGATCCAGCTGCATATGATTTTTTCTTGGTGCATGGTGTATTTGAAACGGCCAGAAGTTCTGCTCACAGGTTCCGATTTTCCAGCCGCGGTCTTTGCAGTAGGTGGATGTCCATCCGCAAGTGGAGTATCTACACCCCGCGCTCATGGGAAACAACGCCCAGGAAGCATGCGAAGTTATGACTTTTATTGTTTATGCCAGTTTTGACCAGCAAAAATACAGCAAGCAAGAAATTTTGTAGTTTCATGTGGGTACGTCGAACATTGCTCGGCTCTATCAAAAATATGGAAATTGCGCAGTCGGTAGAACAGCGTGTGCGAAATCGAGGCCAGCCAAAGGACAAGGTGAAACAGTTGCCATGCAAGCTTCTTTCGTAAAAGTGAAATATCACAAAGAACTGGAGTTTCTCATATGGAAATGCATCGGTGAACAAAGTCTTTAGACTACTTTACAGACCTCTAACGAAGCAGAAATAACAGAAGATGCGAAATCCTTCTTCAGTTCACTGACATTCCATATAGTGATGGAGTCATTCATTCAAGTTACAAAGCCTTAAAAACCAACGGTTGAATTAAAACGGTGAGTTTCTCCCAGACAGAGGCGCTTCGAATACAAGTGCTTGGAACGAGGAGAACTCGTTCTTTACCAAGTGTATAATAATAGTAGCATTCACCACTGACCCGTCTTCGATGCATGACATTATATGATGGATGACGGATGATATTTATCAAAAAAAAATTTCACCACTGTGAATTTGCAAGAGATCATTTTTGCAACTTACTTCACTTCCAAATGGTCAAAGTCGGATATGTTAAAATCTTTGCAGTCGTGACTTCCGTATATTTTGTCGACATCCTTTAAAGATATTGATAGGTATAAAGCTGACTGTTTGATTAGAGAAGAGGGGCAAAATAGCTGAAACACTAGAAATATTTACGACAGAAAAAACCATACAATTACTCGCTAGTTGAACTAATCGTATAGCAGCATATGTTAATCATGCCATTCTCTGAGTATTCATTGGGAAGCGACGCCAATACGGTAATGAGCGAGACACTGGTAACCCATATCAGAATAAGTCACAAAATTGTTAGAAAGCACTCAAGGTTGCTGGAGTAGAACAGGACCGGCGTATCCTCTCCTTGCCGTAAGAGGACGCAAAGGAGGTTGGTGGCCGGAAAGGCACCCGATATTAAAACCCAAGAAGATGTGGCCTCAATGCTTGACAGCCGTCTTATTGCGGGAGAAGCCTTTTGAGGTTTGGAAAACACCAAGGGTCAGCTTTGACAACTACACTGTTCGCGTGACTGAGCGTAGTCTCGTCGTGCAGCCAAAAACAGTGCTTCCGTGTCACTTGTAAATAAATTCCGAAGCTAAATAACTCAAAATAAATGCTGTCTCGAGCAAAACAGAAACAGCTGCCTAAGTATTTGACAAGGCTTCTTCTAGCAGGATATCAAGGTGGAACACTGAAAAGGAAGAAACACACCCGGTATCAGACCCAACTGGTATCACGTGGGAAAACATACGCGAACAAAAACAAAACCAGCTACACGTGACTTCAGAACAACGAGAGTAAGGAATACATTAGACAATCGACCATCAAGATCCATGATGATATTCCTATGAAAAATCTTTTTAGCTGTAGAAAACGTCACTGAAAACTGCAGGCATCGAGAATGCTTGAAATTGCAGTCAGAATTCAAGGGTTATCCATTTCAACGTGAATTGCCATGAAAACAGCTTCAGTTGCTGTTTACGGTATGACATCAAATGGAAGCATAACACCCTTTTGACGAACAAGAATGTTATGGTTATCATTTGCCGTTATTTTGAGACCACTTCTACAATGAGAAAACGATCCATTATCAACAAATTTTGCCATTTTCTTTGAGTTTCCGTGGAGATCTCCGTTTCTTAAAAACGATCATTAATAGAGCCTTTTCTATGCTCTCAGCAAGCAAGGATCGCTTTCACGGGAGCCGGCTGTGCATCATCTAATGAGTAAAATAGCTTTATTCCTAGAACTGAAAGTTAACAAGGAACTAAATCCTTCGTTTAGGTATGCCTTTTCTGAATAAATTGTTTCAGCAAATTGCAAACCTACTCTGACAAATAGATTTATCGAGCCTCATATTGCTTAGCACTATCATACATTATGTAAATAAATTCTCCATACCCAAATAACTTCAGCCATCGGCGCCACACCATGAAGGTCGCATATTGATGAATATGAAAGTGAAAATCCACCTGGATAAAAATATTTCAATCGTAACATCTGTATCACTAGAGCAAGCAATGACATGGGAAATATTATAGGGAAGGCTGATCGACATAAATATGATAGGGAAGGCAAATAAAAAATTCAAGGCTCCATCCAATATGAAAAATCAGAGGCATGTCAATAATTAGTCGAAAACAAGCGCCGTCAATCGCTTCTGATAGCGATTTTGTTCAACTTGAAATATCATTAACTAGCTGCGCTTAATAAGCACAAATTAAGCATTTCGAGGCACAGAAAACGGGGCGGCTGTAGCCAAATAGAGAGTTTCCTCTCGTGAGTGAATTCTGAAAACTGTTGGATCCAATATAGGTAGTGTAGAGGTTTTTGCCGTTAAAGACTGATCAAGCAACAAAGAATTTGATATTTTGTACTGGCCAAGGTGTACCAGAAAAGAATCGGACTGAGTGAGAGTGAAACCGGCAAGCAGTGCAAGGAAGAACCCGAGACGGCAGAGCACCTCCCTCACACGGGCTCAATAAGAGAGAAGGGTATTGCAAAGTAAATTATAACGATTTGCGTAAAGACAGCTCAAGACCCGTTAGTGCTATTGATGGTATAAGGAACGGCATCCATCATTAACTGAACATGTTTCATTCACGTTTTACATTTCATAGTGGGAATCTTTCCTTAGTTGAATGCGACAATGTTTGCGTTTGGGAACGTAAGGGAATCGCAATAAAAGACCATTTCACGGGATACGAATGAGCCATTCCGGATGTTGAAATTTCTCCAAGGTTTATGGCAGTTAAGCAGCAAAAATCAACTCATGAACACTGACTTCTGATGAAAAAGAGAAGAAAGCAAGCAACTCTTCTTCCAAGGCCTTAATCCAAGGGCTCTATAATTACTTAATTGCCGACAAACTACGGGAAAGAGTTTCCTTATGCAGCCTCGCCCATCAAGCCGAACAGGATCGAGAGGGAATTGTCCCTTGGCAAAAATGGTTAATGAAGCAGGTGTTTCTTGGTGATATGAATGGTGGTATGGCATTTCATTCCACACAGGCATGTGTAAGCTGCAGCAGTACAGTTTTCGGTTGCATCGAGCTATACTGCATCGTAATGAAAGAAAAATACGTTGCATCAACCTTGCTTGACTTCAATCAACTTTGAAACAAAATCGAGTAGATAACTCAATGGAAATCAATTTTTTGGCCACAGAGGTCAATATTATTTGCCAGGAAATTCTCAATGGCTTCAGTTACTTTTCGTAACAGCATGATAGCAATCACATTAATAAAATCGTTCACATTAATCCTATTTTCTGGCAGCCTCGTTAAATTGGCACTAAACATTTTCAGAAACCATGCCTCTACCACAGGAGGGTGAATTAACAGAGAGAGACCAAGAATAGCTTCATCTACAATCTCGAATCGACCGTTGCGCATATTTTTAAGGATCTGACACTCATCTTATGCGGGCCACTGGAGATATTTTGACACTAACTGGTGAATTTCGTGGACTTACCACATGGCCTTGTTTCAGTATCTGTTGCTGGACTCGCTAGTGCAGCTGCAAGATTTTTTATGTTATTCAATCGCTCAGCTGGCTCAATGTTCAATTTGACGTGCCTGCTGCAATGCAATAAGACAAGTATTGGTTACTTATCAGAACACAACTCCAACGAACTTCGTGAAATTTCATATCATTTGGCATTCTTGTTTTGCTCACAACAATCTTTTATTGGGTGAGAACCTACTGGGACAGTGGATATTTCAGAGCTTTGTGGGTGCAGTCTCAACTATGCTACCCCTTAAAAAAGAACCCTAACGAAATGAGAATTTCCTGAGTTTCTCAAAGCGTTGAGTCTAGAGTTCAACAAAAACCAATGCTTGTCATGATACAGCTCTAAAAGGTATTTCTAAGCTCTTTATGATCAATTTTCGTGCTCTTTATCACAAGAAAATGGAAAAGATTCAATTTCAATTGCTACACTCAGCATTCGAAGATTTCTTTTGAAGATGTGCTCAACGAACACTGTCTTTGCCACTCCTCTTGATGTTACCATTCATTGTGACTCCAAGGCGTGGTGAGGCTAAACAACTTCTCGCTTTTAGTGAAAGGTTGACTGGAGGTGAATATTGAAAACAGGATGGGTCAAAACCTGCATTATGTAAACAGGAGAGGTGCTTAATTTCATTGGACAAATCCAAGAAGTACATGAGAACCATACCACCGTTGAGAGCCAGGAAAGTTGTATTGAAGAAGTGCAAGTGTCTGCGCAACAATAAACAATATATCTTCATCATCATCTGTGATAATGACATATGTCATGGCTTTCTCATTTGCAGTTCTCAGCTGAAGCTGAAAGATAGCATAGGAAAACATTATTGGTAACTGACACAAACTCAGCAGTTAGTATCAATGATCATGTACACATATTTGTCTTCAAGGTAGCATGCATTCAGTAAAGGGTCGCTCTTAGGGCATCTTCCTGTCTTAGAATTTGAAAACTTTCAACTGTAAGTTCTATAGAATCTTGACTTATAGAAAACCCTACCGTTAACCTCTTTCACATAATGTTATACAAATGGTTGGAAAACAAAAATAAAGTTATCATATTAATGATAGTGAATGAACTGAACATACCACTGCTGACTTTGTGCTTTCTATTGACTTGATTTCAAGAAAATGAAAGCTTGATTCAATCTGCAAGAGCATTGTAACATGAAAATTTCTAGACTGGAACAGCTATATGACATCACAATGGTTTCAAGTTATCATAACATGGTTGCAAGGAATGAAAGATAAATTATTTACCTCCATTGCTAAGGAAAACCGACAAAACAAGAAAGTCACCTATGGAAAATTTTGGGCTCTGTGTACTGGGAAGTTGTATTGATGAGGACCAGGAAATCAAAAACAGACTACGAAAAGCATCTGGAGTTGCCAAAGACCTACACCACCTGATTACAAGCAGAAAGACCTCACGCAGAAGACGGATCAAAATTTATGAGACTTACATTAGGCCAGTTTTAATGTATAATGCGGAAACATGGACAAAGTATAACGGCAAAAGCCGCATTTTTTGAAAGAAAATGCTTGAAGAAGTTCATGAGGCTGTTTTACAGACCCAGAGAAAGGAATTGGATGAATGAGGAACTGTATGAGAAGGCAAAATTGAAAACGCTAGAGGACGTGCAAGAACAAAGACAACGGTCCTATCTCGGACATGTCTTAAGAAGACAGGAGGGCAATCCACACAGAGAGCTGATGAAAACCTTTGAAAAAACGAAAAAACGGAGAAGAGGACGACCAAGAAGCAATTTTTTCGAAGAAGTGAGAGAGAAAATCAGAAGGAGAGGGCTGAAAGTAAAAGAATTAGTGCTAGCTACAGGAAGCCATCAGGAATGGAGAAGGAGAACAGTCCAGGTCAGAAGAAGTGAAAGGAACAATCGGAGAAGTCCACCAGCTGATGAGTTTTCAACTTTTTCTTTATAGAATGTTGCCCCATGACAAAGTCATATATTTTAATGATGATGATGCTGATTGCTAAGGAATGATAGCCTATATGATGTGCATAATTGAAATATATAGAAAATAAAGACAAACAGATTTTCTGCCCAAAATTATCTTAACAGCCGGCAAGATGCTATCGATGATGGAAATAGACAGAATCCTTGCACACAATCCAACTGCATTTCATCATTGAAAAGTAGGCTAAATCAAGCACAAAATGATATCAATTAACATTGAGTAAAATTTCTGAAAATTTCACTGAAAAGCAAAAAATTCCAAAATCAGCAAAGATATTATAAAACTTGACAAAGAAATGTGGCACATGGACTAAAATTTGTGAACATGTTACCTTGTAAGGTGCTTTTAGAGACAAAAGAAATACCCTATTGGTTGATATGGCCTATAAATAAAAAGAACATGTAACAAGCATAGGAAGATGTTTATGACATAAATAGGAACCTCAACAATAGCTGAATTTTCTTTTCATCAAGTTTATCATATCATCATAAGCTAATGCCAGCTTTTTCAAAGATAAACTTCTTTACATAATATATATGTTCACAATGTATGTTATGAACCAGCAATTCATAAAAAGTTGGTAAAAAACTTTATTCAGATATTTCTGAATGCTTTTTCTGCAACAAATATAGCCTAGTCCAAGGCAGCATACTGGATGTTGGACAGAACAGAGAAATGGCTCGTGTTGCAATCACACTCTGGCTGCCACCAGTACAATGGAGAGCGATGCCCCAAACCAAGTCCTCGGTGGTGCTCTACCTGCAATTCACCTTCAAGAGAAACGACTACCCAGGACCATCAGTATCTCACTTGCTCAACTTTGGGGCATGTTATGATATATCAAATATCAGGTTATGTTCTCATCGTTCCAAAATCGGCTGCAAGGTTTGAAATTACTAAATGAGATTAATCTTCCATTTTAGCTGTGTACAGTCGAAGTGTGTTATTATTGGTGTTCGCCCAACAAGCGTTGCAGAAGAGGTTTCATATTTTCAACTATTTTTAGCTTGCAAAATTCTTTGAAGCTACCAAGCCAAAATCAAGCCTAAACTGGGTGACAACTGCTAACTGGACTGCATTGTGCCTCCACATTACACCAAACATCTTTTTCATCTGAGAGAAACCAACTATCCTCACAGCACCATCGCTGTGGACCAAGCCAACTCAGGCTGTTGCGTTCCTCTGCCTTGAAACAGAACTTTGAAGACGGATCCTGGGCTACTACTTCTACCCCATGATTAGCTCAAAATTTAAGGGAGCGTAAAATGGAGAGGAATATTTTTGATACGATGTACATGACAAGAAGACATTTTATTATAATGCAAATCTGAATTGAGCCTACCAAATATTTGGGGCCGCCCTTTTCTATGTTGACTTTTTTCAAGAATATAACATTTCCAGCCTTTGTTGATATTGCCTTTTGGACCTCTGAAGAAGAAGAAATACCACATTGAGACTGATTTTGCTACCGTACTTTGGATATGGCAGTAAGTAAAAGGGCAAACGCATTTTATGGAACGTATTGCCTTCTTCTTGCTTTTCTGAGTCCTACAACTTGCCTTCTTTCAAATCTAAGATCAATAAACTTGATCTTATCTCTCTATCCTCTTAGCTGTTCGCTTTCTTCTTTCCTCCTATGTTGGGGCTTTGTATAGGGCACCATAGCCTTTCCTCAACACAACCCACTAAAAAAAAAATTTATACGATAATCTTAACCAAAACAGCAAACTGATGAATACACCTGAAAATTGGCAAGACTGTAAAACCTTGAAAGCAGCATCCAACATATACTGCTTTGCTTTGAATATTATTATTTGCCCAAGCTGACACAAACATAGTTGCCTGATTTTTTCTCTTTAATGCATCTGTTCACAACTATAGATCAAGGGAACCGACATGTGATGATTTGTTTCTCATCCAAACCAAAATTGCTCAACATGTTTTGAAAACAATTTAGCAACAGGGGCAACATTATGAAAAAATGTACCTTCTGAAACTCAAAAATAATCTCAAGGGCTATCTTCAAAGCTCTGTGAAAACAGCTGAATTTCAGTCAATTTACGTGGATAATTTTTCGACCACCTTATCCAATAAGACATCTTTTTTGCATTGAAATCAATATTCTTGATCATTTACTACTAGCATTCACATAAATTTACATACTAATTTGGCTCCTCTTGAGAAATTCTACTCTGTACTGTCGATTCATTATAATACTGCTCTGCTGATTCATAAAATATATGGTTAACCTTCATGCTGAATCTTTACTCAGCAAAGTGCAAATTTAAATTCAATTCAAATAAAAGCAAAATTAGATTAAATCAAGACCTAATCAAAATGACATAAAATTAAATCAACATCAGAATCAAAAATCAAATCAGATCAAATCAAGAGTGAGCAAAATCAAAAGCAGATTTCAAATCCAATCATAAGTAAAACAAAATCAGAATCTGATTTGAAAATGAAATGAGATTAAATCAAATGTGAGCAAAATCGAAATCAGCTTTAAAATCAAATTAGATCAAATCAAAAGTGTGACAAAATAAAAAACAGTTTTGTAAATCAAATCAGATGAAACGAAAATCAAATAAAAACCAAATCCCAGGAAAATCTAGGAAAATCAGATAGATCAAATCAAAATGAAAAACAAAATGAAAAACAAAATCAAATCAAATCAAGGTCAAATCAAGGTCAAATTGAGACATAATTTCCTTGCAAATTGGAAACTACTAGTGAATTTGCCAACCCACTGGTAATAGTGTCACAAGCAAATAGAAAGCTCCTTAAACTACTAACCTCAGTTAACAAATAATCTGATCAGAAGGGTCAAGAAAAAAGTTGAGAGTTTTGAGAAATGACTTATGGTGAAACCAATTATGAATTGGCAGCTGGAAATGGAAATTGCTCAAAAACTAATGTCACAAACTTCCATTTCTCTGATTGCCCACTCTATCTTGTGATGTAAACACTACAAAAAGACGGCTATGCTAGAAACATTTTCTATTCATTGTCCTTTTCTATGTACTAAAATTCATTTTGTTTGTGCTTCTTCTATCAAATAACCTACTGCACACGAATTCTGCTTAGTTTCAAATTCTTAAAACATTTCTGCCCTTCCCTCATATTTTCAAGGCCTTGGGACTTTATTCTTGTTTCCACTTTTCAAGCCAATATAAGGATCATACAATCAACCCTTGCATAACTACATTTAAAATGATTTGAAAGTGCTGTGAATAGGGGCCTATTGTTAGGAAATGGCTCAAAGAACTGCATTCTTTCGACTGTCAACAGCTTTGCCGCAATCTACACCCTCTCTCTACAATACTTGTCAATCACATGAATTTCCAGCGTCATGTTGTTTTATTTCCACTGGAAAATAAAGCAAGGGCAATGACCTCTAGTTAGATCCTTAAATCGCAGTTTACACACCGATTTCTATTACGCTTTTAGGTGATTTTCCACCTGCTTATAGAAATTGGATACCAGATAGGAAAAGAGGAAAATACGGTCGCCTGAACAGTGGACACAAAACTAGCAACAACCCTGTTTTCCAACCACTCCACTATGTTATTACGACAAAAGTCAAATTTTGTTGAAAGAAGGTGGGTGGTCGGCCTTATAGTTGCTTTTTATCAGGCAAAATAAGTAAAATAGTGCTATCATAAAATGCGAGAGGCCAACCGTGATCCAAGATACTTTTGGTTGATGTTCTTACCAGTTAGTTCATTTGATCTTTGCTTTGAAGAGTCCATAACTTGATAAATCAGCTGAATTGTAAAGTCATTCCTCTCCTTTTCTCTTCGTTTATCCAATTTCAACTTCCGAGGTCACCGATTGAAGGCCCTGTCCTCTTTTCACATCAAGAAGTTTGCTACTTCCTTCTCCAAAACACTTGTCCTCACTGGCGCCTCGTTTTCGATTTCTTTACATTTAAAATGGCCACACCTTTACGGCAAAATTTGTTTGTAACCACAAACCAAGAGCAAGAATGATTCTAAACATTCCCAGGCCTGGTTGTCACTCCAGGGATATATATGTTAACACAATTGTCATTCCCCGCAGAGATTTGAAGAAATTCTTTATAGATATCACACTTTCCAATCTCCAAGTGAAATAGCTAGTGCGAAATTTTGAGTACCGCAGTCCAATCGCATTTTCGACTTCTTCAGCTATTCTACAGTCCCAACATACACATAAATCCTGTAGGATAATTCACATCAGCGCCCTCTCCTAAATTCATTCAAGAAAGTCAGGAAAAGGCGCTAAATTTCCCACATGATGGAGTTTTGATAAATTACCAATTAAAACAATAAAAATTTTCCCATGGCCTTCCGTAGAAACCATTCCTGACAACAATCGTAATAGCAGTTTTCAATTTATCTGGAAATGAGCAATGTCTGTTCCATCCTAGAATATTCAAAAATTACTGGCAGCTATCGCTCTATTTCAACTTTATGCTTTCTTGTCAAAGAACTACAGTACTATTTCTTAAATTATGCCTAGGTCAATCAATCAACCAGACAGCCATACTGAACTCCCCTCTGAAGTATTGAGTCCCGGAGCATGCAATTCGCAAGCTAGAGAGGCTGTATATAATGCCACCACTGCAGTCATCAGAGCTTGAAATGGACACGCGGACAAGTTGCAGGTTGAAAGATGAGTCAGACAAAAATTTTATGCAGTTGCCTACTAAAAAGTTTGGAAACGGTTGGAGGACTAGGCCTACACTAGAAATAATTCTGGCGCGAAGTGCAAAATCAAAATGAATTCGTATGCGTCATTTCTTCTCGCAGACCCGACCTATATGGCAGTATCTATGTGTACTAATTCATCTAGAAATAAGTACATAACTTCCATGGGTAAAGAATAAACAGGAAAGATCTAGCAGAAAGGAATTATTTACATGGTAAGGGAGGAAGAAATTTAATTCGAAGACAGAGTAGCCGTCTGAAAATTACCAGGAGCAGGATATTCTGTTAACAAAAATGCAAAAGAAAGTAGCTGCAGTAAATCGGTAGCTTACAAAATATTTCAAACCTACCAAGAAACTGGTAGGCTACTGCTGCAATTCGCAAAAGAACAGGAAGGCAAACAACTTTTCTGAACGTGAGGAACTTGCGCTAAAAGTTCGGCTACGAAAAATTGCTTTGAATGGCTTTGTTCAATATGTGGCTGATTCAATGAATTTTCAAAGAAAAGATAGCAATTTAAGCATATAGGTGCGTTCTCCATAAATCGGATAAGAACTATCCAAGATGCAAAAGCGATCTACTTGATTATGAAGATTATCTTAAGTCTACGAGATGACAAAATTATGCTGATTTAAAGGATTCGTTGGGAAAAGCATCTCACGGTAGATGGGAAAACTGCAGCCTACAGTTCTCCCATTTGTCCACTTTCTCAGGAGATTCATTCATGGAAAAGTCGCTGATGACTTCTAATGTGCCTGTTTTTGCTTGAAAAAGAATATATCTACACCTAACTGCACCTGCAAAAACATTTTTTCCGATCGAGGGTAAAAATAACATGTTTGAAAAATAACAAAATACAGTGTTAGATATGTTGAGAAGCCGTTTCTCTGTTTCATCTGTGCGATATAAAGTACAATGTATGGGAGAAAGATTAAAATGATATAGTCGGAGTTACATGCATCTGGTGATTCAGGATTGATTTTTAAGTTAATTTTTTGGTATTCTGATGCATAGTTTAAAAATGGGGCAGCTATTCGCCAGATTTTAGCTATTCTTTAGGTTCAAATACTGTCGAATATGGGTGGACACCGTAAGAGAAGATTTGAAGGTGGCAAATGTAACAGAGCAAGACTCCTTGGACAAAGCAAACTGAAAAATAGGGATCCCGCACCGGTAGGGTGGGAGAAAAGCCAGTTGAAGGAGAAGAAATCGATCCCTTTCTATCAAACGGCTTGCTATAACATGTCAGGTCAGCTGATTGGGCTTATCGATAAAATACTTGTCAACGATCTGCCACGGTTTAGGTTTCTGATTTACTCAGTGCAAGAGTCTCATTTTCTCAGATGTGAGAAAAACCAATCTCAGTAAATTTTGATGGACATTCATCTCATTTTCCATCGTGCGACTGCTCTAGCAGCAAAGTTTTTTTAACTCTCTCCCCTCTGTAGCTCCTTCTACAAAGCATTTGAAGAAACCGTACACGAATTTTCAATTGTCGGTCTATTGGATAGTTTGAATAAGTTTCAATGTTTTGTGTTTTCCATTCATTCACTTATAAGTTCTAGTTAATTCTGTGAAAATTCCTTCGCAATTTTTTGCGATAATTGCTTTTGAGCATCTCACTTGCAATTCTAATCATGGCAAAATCACTGTTACACAGCTCAAGCGAAATGCTGTCATTAAATTTTAATACATGAGAGTTCTTTAAATATTCTTTTAAACATTTTGGCTGAACCGATCAGCATGCGTTTCAAGTTATCTCTGTTGAAATTCAATAATCAATATAATGAATTTCACCGTCCACAGTTTCTTCATCTTGACCAAATTATATTCAAATCAAGAACTTTCAGAATAAGTATAAAAATCTTAAAACGCAGCATTTTGTGTCGCTCATGCTGGTAACTCAGTGCACACGTAACATACTTCACAGGTGGGTGATGTTGTCCACTATCCTCTGCCTTCAATTCTTATCTTAAACATTTCATCTGAAAGCATCAATTTCTTTTTTGATTGCTTTTGTACATGCCGACTTTGAGCATCCCTGCAAAAGGAAATATTTATGCATTGAAGCCTTGTGAGTTAGAACTTTTCCATTTTTTCTACTGTGCTTTTCCAAAATGTAATAAGCTTGATAAACGCCACTGTTCAGATTTAATGAATTTCATCAGTTGTACGGTGCAGAGACTGACTTTAAGCTGTTGGAAAAGACCGAAATGAGGATGCTGAGGTGGATAAAGGGCTTTTCATTGAAAGATCATGTAAGGAGCGAAAAGATAAGAGCAGAGCTAGGTGTGGCACAGATAAGAGACAAGGTAAAAGAAGCACGATTACGATGGTTTGGGCATCTGAGGAGAATTGATAGTTACATCAAAACAGCTTATGAAATGAAAGTGACTTGGAAGAGAAGCCGTGGAGGACAAAAAATACGATGGGGTGACAGTTTGTCAAAGGATCTGACTGAAAGGAAGCTGAAGGAGGAAGACGCAATGGACCGTGAGAGATAAAGGAAAAAGATCAAGATGCCGGACCCGCCAATTCCATGTAGCTCACCCCAACGGGAAAACAGCTTGAAGAAGAAAAATACATAAAAATCAGTTTTTAAATGAATAAAGCCCTTGCATTCATATTTTTTACTATTGCATTTATGCCCAGACTAACTGTTTCAATCTCTGTAACAAAGTTTTTGTTGGCTTCAGCCATTTTCAGTAACTATTAAGATGTCCATACTGGACGCCTCCAAAAATTGGTCTCCTTCATCTTTTACTTATTAATGTGAGTAACTTGAAGATCTCTTTCAAATCACCCTTTTGCTTTGATAAGCATACCTGTACGGTTAGGCTCATATATTGGCCAGATGTACGTCACCTGCTCCAATATCTGTTGAGGCTAAATTCAAGTTCTCAATGCAGGCATGAAATTTCTATACAAGGTAATGGGACAATTTAAGCTTAGTTTATTGACTGGGTTCGACATTGCCAAACTTAAAATGATACATTTGTGCACTGCCGTTGCATACCCAAAGTTCTGCACCCCGAAACCAATGCTATTAAAACAAGGCAATCAAGCTCATTACCTATGCACATAAAAGCTATTACTATAAAACAGTAAACAATTTCTGACCCACCAAAGGCTTAGTATAACTGAATATAATGTAACAAGCTTTGGGTCAATATGATTTATATCTGAGAACATGTTGGTACTGCAGATGCTTTGGAACTGATAGCAGCAGCTGCATAAATAGCAGCATAAAACGAAGAAAAAACATAGTAGATGGTAAGAGGGGAAAAGCATCTTACGATGGGTGGGAAAATTGCAGCCTACAGTTCTCCCATTTGTCCACTTTCTCAGGAGATTCATTCATGGAAAAGTCGCTGATGACTTCTAATGTGCCTGTTTTTGCTTGAAAAAGAATATATCTACACCTAACTGCACCTGCAAAAACATTTTTTCCGATCGAGGGTAAAAATAACATGTTTGAAAAATAACAAAATACAGTGTTAGATATGTTGAGAAGCCGTTTCTCTGTTTCATCTGTGCGATATAAAGTACAATGTATGGGAGAAAGATTGAAATGATATAGTCGGAGTTACATGCATCTGGTGATTCAGGATTGATTTTTAAGTTAATTTTTTGTTATTCTGATGCATAGTTTAAAAATGGGGCAGCTATTCGCCAGATTATAGTTACTCAATCGCGGGTTTTTGAGTCATCATCTCCAAACAATGAAAGGCACACCGTTTTTCTCAATCTTTCCAAAGCTTTGGACAGGAAGTGGTGCGACGGTCTACTTTATATATATTGGAATGTAATGGCATCTCTGAACAGTTCTTCATGTTGATTCGAAACTTTATAAGAGACCAAAAGTAGCATGTATTTCTAGATGGGAAAAGCTCATAATGGGCAACTGTGTATGCTGATGTAGCCTCGGGGTCCGCACTGGGTCCATCATCAGTTATTCTCATTTGCATCAACGAATTAGTCGAGAATTTTGAAAGCGATGTGAAAATGTTTACCGATGATACGTTCCTTTTCGGTAGTTGGTGATGAGAGCAGCCGTGCACAACGCATAAACAGGGATTTGGAAAAGGTATGCTTGTAGACATGGCAATCGAAAATGGCATCCAATGCCAAAAAAACTGAAGATGCATATTTTCCACCAAAAGGATAAGACTTAATCATCAGAACTTGTTTACTGGAAAAAGTGAAGTGTTGAGACTGTCGGAGCACAAACGGTTGGGTCTAATCTTGGACTCTAGACTTAATTTCCAATGCCATATTGCTCATGCAATCATGAAAGCCAAGATATGTATTAGCATTACAAAGTATCTTTCCAGATGTGTATCGAGGGAGGTCCATAGACATATACATAAACTCTATCTAAGCAAGATCTCATTTGGATTATGGGGACATAATCTATCATAGACACCACCCAAATATGTTCCCTTGACATGGCAAGAAGGCTTGAATAAATGCAGTACTCTGCGGCACTTGCAGTAACTGGTACTTAGAATGGCAGGAACAGGCAACATATTTTCCAGGAATTGGGTTGGAATATATTTATGACAGAATGCGGCATGAACGCTAATATCATTCTAATGTCATTCTAATGTCATTCTAATGTCATTATAATGTCATTCTAATGTCATTCTACAAGTCGCCTCCTAAGCACCTTCACGAAGAAATTCCTTCTGAGCGTAATATTTCATAAAATTTTAATTGTGCACAGGGTTATAATTTAATCGTCCCAAGAACTGTTCGCTTTCCTCATACCTATTTTCACATTGTCCTTTGCGAATGCAACCTAAAGAGATGCAAGGTGCAGCTCACCCTGGTGAATCCAGAATGAAGGGTTTGGCAAAAATGAGACACTTGAGGAATCCCATGTTTAATGCCCATGATACTATAGGCATTCAACGATTGACTAAGCTTTTTGTAGAATTTAGTGATTTAAGTGAGCGCAAATTTCGACAAAATTGTGTTCCTTAAGTCCTATTTGTGATTGAGGTCAGGCAGTTGAAGACAATCAGTACTTTATGCTGCATTGCCGGATCTTTTACTTAGTACGGAAAGATATTTTTAGACCATTCGAAAGTATTGCTAATTTCTTCTTCTTCTTCTTCTTCTCCTTCTTCTTCTACTAGCTTCATTCCCACATCAGGTGGGGTCACGGGTGCGGATTGCCCCCCTCCACTTCGCTCTATCCTGGGCGTCCTCTGGCCACACGCCAGCTGCGCGGAGGCCTTCAGAGATGCAGTCTTTCCACCTCCTCTTTGGGCGCCCTCTCCTTCTTCTTCCAGTTTGCAGGGTTTGGACTCTCCGGCCTACATAACTGTCTTCCCGTCTTTCTACATGGCCAAACCAGCGCAGTCTGCTCTCTCCGATCTTTCCCACCAATTCTCCCACCTTCACTCTTCCTCTGATAACAGCGTTTTCAATGCGACCAAGCCTCGTTTTTCTCAGGGAAAACCTCAACATTTTCATCTCTGCTACCTCTATCTTTCTCTCCAGGCCCTTGGTCACTGCCACTGTTTCCATACCATACAGCATAGCTGGCCGGATCATTGTCTTGTACATTCTGCCTTTCACTGCTGCAGGGACCTTTCTGTCGCACATGATTCCCGTGACCTTTCTCCATGCACCCCACCCTGCCTGGATCCTTTTTGCTACCTCCTTCTCCGTCCCACCGTCCATTTGTACCATCGATCCGAGGTATTTGAAGTCCTCCACTCTCTTGAGTTGGCCACCTTCCATGTGTACCTAGTCTTCCTGGCTGCCCAGGCATAGGTACTCCCCCTTTTTTTATCTACTGACCCTCATTCCTCTGTCCTCCATCGCCTTCCTCCAGTTCTCTAGCCGTCTTTCCACTTCGTCACAGGTCTCTCCGCACAGTACGACATCATCTGCAAAGAGCATGTCCCATGGAGCATATCGTTGCAGTGGTCCTGTTATGCAGTCCATCACTATGACAAAAGGGAGTGGGCTCAAGGCCGAACTTTGGTGGAGGCCAACTTTGACTTCAAAGTCTTCTGTTACTCCTGCAACCGTACGGACTCTGGTGCGGCTTCCTTCGTACATGTCCTGGATTAGGCGGATTACTTTTTCGTCCACTTCTTTCTCTCTGAGGCAGTTCCATACCTCCATTCGTGGTACTCGGTCATACGCCTTCTCCAGGTCGATGCAGACACAGTGTAGGTTCCTTTGGCCCTCTCGGTACTTCTCCATGAGTTGCCTTAGCGCGAATATGGCGTCCGAACTGTCGGTCTGACATCGTCATAGTGCCTCTTCGTCTATTTTCAATTACTCTCTCCCATATTTTTCAGTGAGTGCGACATTAGCTCTATTCCTCTATAGTTCCAGATTTCTGGATATCCCCTTGTTTTTGTATATTGGTATCAACGTACTATGTCGCCATTCATCAGGCATTTTCTCTGAGGCCATTACTCGGCACAGGATTTCCGTCAGCCAGGTTACACCTTTTCCTCCAATTGCTCTCCAAGCCTCGACTGGGATGTCATCAGGTCCGACCGCCTTCCCTTTCTTCATCTTGCTCATCGCTTTTCTCATCTCCTCTTCTCCAAGTACAATCCACACTCTTCCCTCTTTCTTTGCTGGTACCTCTCTCTGTATTCTTTCGTTCTCCACATTCATCAACTGGTCAAAGTATGACCTCCATCCTTCCTTGATATCATCTCCTTCCGTCAGCACATCTCCCTGTGCACTCTTGATTTGTCTGACCTGTTGTACATCTTGTGAGTCCTGGTTCTTCTGCTTGGCGATCCTTATAGCCTTTCTTTTGCCCTCTTGCCCGTTTAGACTTTCGTATAAATCTCTGAGTGCTGTGCTCCTCGCTCTAGCTACCGCCCTCTTTGCGTTCTTGTTTGCCTGCTTGTACGCCGCGATCGTCTCCTCGCATCGGTTGAGGTCCCGTTCTTTCTTCGCTTCCCTTTTACTCGCCACTGCCTGCTGTACTTCTTCGTCCCACCACCACGCCTCTTCCATCTTTCCACTTTTCCCCGATGTTTTCCCAAGCACTTCTGCGGCAGTGTCCCTCATAGCTTTGCTGACAGTCTCCCACGACCTTTCTTCCTCGTTGACACTTTCCAGTTTATCCTCCGCGTTCCCGGCGTATTCTATCCTGTGCTCCGATTCATTTAACTTCCACCACCACATACTTCCAGAAAAGGCTCTCGAGAAGGATAACCTTCGCAAGCGGAGGAGTACACACGCAAGTGGATTGCACCCTGTGTAGAAGGAAAGAACTCAAAAGGGTTAGATACTGTAAGGTATTGCCCAAGGAGGCAGTGGCCAAACAGCATAAGGTGGTGGTGTGTAACGTGGAGATTATCGCAAGTGGCAAACAAAGAACGCAGAGACAAAAGAAAACACAAGCACGCGCAAGCAAAATGCAAGTGACGTTGCGGCATTTCTACTTCTGAAGACTTCGGTTATAATTACAGATTCACAGTATTTTCATCTTTGCAATAAAGAGGATTATTCATATCATAATGATTCTAATTGCATTCACGTCTCAATCTGAGCTTCCAAAAAGAAGTAGATTACAAAGTGATTTGGATTCCATGTGTGATAAATTTAAATTAGCAATACTTTCGGATCGGATTATATGGATGAAAGTGGAAGTGGAGAAAGTCACAGTGCACATCATAAGTGAACACATCATCAGAAGCTCAGATTGAGACGTGAATGCAAATAGAATAATTATGATATGAATAATCCTCTTTATTGCAAAGATGAAGATGCTGTGAATCTGTAATTATAACCGAAGTCTTCAGAAGTAGAATTGCCGCAACCTCACTTACATTTTGCTTGCGATTGTTTGTGTTTCCGTTCAATGTTTAATTCCAATTGGTATGGTACGTGCTCGTCATTGTAAGAAAACTTAAACTTCTCTATCTAACTCAAAGGATAGTGTTAAAGAAATTTGCGACAGAAGAAACAAGACACAGCTTCGCATAGCTATGATCAAAATACCATCTCTGCAATTGTCAGATCACATAGTGGATAATGTCATATTATCTAACTACCTCTGAAATACAAGAAACAACCTCAGTCAGACTCTGACAACACAACACCTGTTAACAGCATTTTAAATCTATAAGAAGAATGGGCTCTGAAAAATTTAGCAATAATCTTAGTGGAAACTCGACGATTTAGCGTCTTTTGCTGCTTTCATTGGCACGGCTTGAATTACAATTGTAGTTTCTTTCTAACTTAATAACTCGATAGAATTGACCGCACCAGCGAAAAATTTGTTTCTTGTAGATTTGTTTCGTTTTCTTGGTTGCTTGTTGCCGCTGGAGTAGACATTTGCATGTCAGCAATGCCAATGAAATGAAGTTTGGAAAGTATCATTATTATCATTAGCAACACCTCAAATAAGATACATTGAATAAGATAGATCACAATAAGTATTCCTTCTATGAATGATGACAAATAACAATATTAACCCAGGACAAATGGAAACATTATATGAAGGATTCTTCGAATAGCATGTGTAGTGTGTTGGGGCTTAAGGTCAATTAGTTTTTATCATTATGTTAACTCGTTGTTCTGTAGCTTGTTTGTGTCATGTGCCTATTTGTCGCACTATGATGCTGTTTCCTTTCCGGATCCGGTCATCTTGGTGGTTTGTCATATGACTTTCATCAGGGTTCTTTTGTTATAGCTCGCTGAATACGCTGTTTGTTGAATTGAAGTTTAGTTCGATTTAGACTGCCATTGAAGTCGAAGCTAGAGTTGGTTTTCTTCTTTAGCTAAGGCCTGCGGGCCTGGGTGCTGAGGGGCTGGGGGCCTACGGGTCTTAGCCCTCGCTTAGACTTATTTCATACGGAGCATTAAAGGCGCAGTGGATTAAATTGATTTTGATGCGCCCATAATGCACCCATAGACCGCCTCAAATCATATCTTTGGTTTCGACGGCGAATTTACAAATGACACAGGATCGCTCACGCACACGCGGGCGTTTCTATGGTTACTGTTCGAGCCTTTTCAGTTCATAATTTTCGACTATGTCTCTGTGTCTTCTTTCACAAATCCATGCTATGAACAGTCATCGAAACAATGAAAATCGAAAGAAACGAACAAGGATGCGAATTTCTATGGAAATTTACAGAAGGTGGCGAGTAGGAGTCGCACTTTCTTTTCAAATTGTGCTGCTTCTTCAACTTTCTTCAGAGAGAAGGCCTACAACAAGAAGGTGCAAGCGTCTACCAAGGCTTCGTGGTTGGTGGAATATGGTGTGGACGACATTTGATGATAAGCGAGCGATTCAAAGAGAAATTTCGTGTTACAAAAGCGATATTCCTGTTAATTCTTAACAAAATCAAACCAGTAGGTGGTGAAAGAATCCGTTACAGAAGACCCAGTGACACCGATGATGAGATAAGCATTTTGCCTTTACAGGCTTGCTAGAGGGGACTACCTACACACCATAGCAGAGCTGGTGGGTTTAGGTAAAGCAACAGTTTGCTTAATTGTCAACGAAGTATATGAGGCCTTGGTTAGTTGCATGTGGCACGAATATGTCGGTTCAAAAATGACAACAGATTTGAATTCTTTGAGAGAAGTGATGGAGTCATTCGACCAGGAGTGGCAATTTCAATGCTGTTTTGAAGCTATAGATGGTTGCCACATGCCAATTAAATGCCCAAAAGGTTGTGCTGAAAGTGCCAAAGGATACCATAACTTCAAGAATTTTTATTCCATAAGTGTCATTGCAATAGCAAATGCCAAGCATCAGTTCACGTGGGCTAGTAGTGGATATCCTGGGAGCAACCATGATTCCATTATGTTTCATTCAACAGCCTTGTAGAAAAGATTTCTGAGGCAGAATTTATTCCCAAGTATTCAAAGAAAGATGCTGACATGGAAGTATATCCCATGCTGATTGGTGATTCTGCCTTTCCATTTATGCCTTGGCTTATGAAGCCATATGGTAATGCCATTCTCACTGAGCAGCAGCGGTACTTTAACTACCGTTTCAGCAGGGCACGAATGGTTGTGGAGGGAGCTTTTGGCCAATTGAAAGGACGCTGGCGTATATTACAACGGAAGAATGAATCGCAACTTTCAGCTGTTCGAATGATGTCCCTTGCTTGCATCATATTACACAATATTTGCATTGATGTGAGTGACAAATGCGTGAGAGGTTTGGATTTTGGGACTAGATCTAAGAACTCAAAGAAAGAGAACCCCAGCTGCCGTACGTGAGCTGCTACACATGGCCAGCTGCAAAAGAATTCCACACAGCTCAACTAAAGCTGGACAAATAAGAGATGCTTTAAAACAGAAATAATGGAATGAGGAAATTGGAGTTGGCGTTTTTTGACCATGTCGATAATTTGAAAACTTTTTTCAATTGTTATGATAAAGGTATAATGATAAACAGTAAAAATAAGGTCATATATATATATATATATGTATATATGTGTGTTCATTTCTAAGTTTTAAAAAAATCTGTTAATTAAACCCTGTATTTTCTTCATTTATAAAAGCTGCTCAGCTAGACATGTTAGTTCTTGTATCATCTTGACTGGAGTTTTGAGGTACTGGGGCAGAATAGTAGCTTGCTGTATACCTATACTGATAGGGATGTTGTGGTGTCGTCATTACTATCTGTAGCACTTTCAAATGCATTTCAGCCATCTCCTTGCCATGTTGCTTGCTTCTTTCATTGTCTTCCTTCATGAATTTAATGAAACTCTATGAAGGGTCAGAAGAGGCAACCTTGCTGAAGGTAATAACTGTCCCCTTTAGCAGCTTCTGGGTTCTTTCTTCCTTTGATCTTTTTGGTGGGATGGAGACAAAAACATCTTTTTTTGATTTTCCATTGACTATTGTCTTGGTAGAAACAGACAGTGGCTCTTCTGGGGCAAAATTGTGTTCTTGGACGTCTGATCAAGTCTCATCCAACATTTGAAACGATGGTTCTTTTGCCATCTCAGGGTTAAACCAGTCTCTGGATTCTACATAAGTAAACAGCTTATGAAACCATTCAGGTCTGTTATCCATGAAATTAGCAATTCCAGACTTGGTTCGTCTAGTCATGGATGCTTTCTTGCATGCCGCCACACATGCTTTAAATTTAGTTCTAGCTTGTTTTGCAGAAATATTGAAATTTTGTTCCTGCTCCAACAGTTTCTTCGCTAGTTTTGCCACTATCTTCTGGTAAATTTCCAAATTTTTATATGCTTTATTGTTCGTGAAGATTAGCCGCCGACGATAATGTTCACTTTCACAAATTTCTTCAACCAATTCATTTATGAAATTGTCTGGCCAATTTGCTTTTCTGCCTTTTTTTGCGTTCCGTCTCCTGAGTTATTTTGCTTAGGCCTTGCTTGTCTGGAAGCTCTTCCCTGGAGTCCTCCTCTGATTCTTCAAAATAATTTTCATCATCTGATTAAGGCGTCGGTGAAGTAGCCATTTTCTTTCTCTTTGCGATTACAAGGTCGTTTGTGTTTTCTATTTTTTGACGGTTTTCCTCTTTATGCATGCGCAGTTGTTATGAATAACTGTGAATCATTGCAAATCATAGTTTTTCTTTGTGATTCTTGACTACACAATTTAATTCGCTGCGCTCATAATGCGCCGTCTAAACTAGGCGTTATCCATCCTGTCGAAAGAACTAGTACACGTTACACACGGAGAAGCAACGGCTAAGGCCCTTGGGCCTTACTTAGCTAAAGTACGCAACTAACTCTAGCTAGAAAATTGTAACTTCAACTCGCACTAGATTGGAACTCCAAATAGAACGAAACTTCAATTCGACAAACAACGTGTTAAGGAGCTACAACAAAAGAACGCCACATGACAAATCAACAAAGGCAACGGCACCTCAAAAAGGAAACATTAACTTCACAATGCAACAAACAAACACATGACACAAACACGCATCATAGCAAATTAGAACAACACCTTAGCATAATAGTCACAGCAATCATTCGTTAACCCAAACACGCTACAATTGTGGAGGAAGCATCTCCGGTACCCTCCCCCTGCACACTACCTGACTAGATACTTATCCAGATTTATCATTTCTAGTTTACGCTAATGATCTTTAGGCAGTGGCAGCTGATTTGGACCGCAACAAAAATTTGTAGATTTTCCCCACCAACCCCAAAGTCCAAGGAGCCGCCACTGTCCTTAGGTAACTACACTTCACTTTTACGGAACGTGTCATGTGGACAGGGCAAAAATCAAGCATCAATTCAAACATTGTCAAGTGAAGCCTCCCAACAAGCAACTACCTCTATATTAAAAAGTATCATTAATGCAGATCTCAAAAGCTTTGACTCCTTCCCTCACCAATTCTGATGAACAGGGCGCCAACAGTCTTCGTTTCTTTTTTCCTTGGCTTACGCAGGCTTTGAAGCACAGCACATGCTATAGTTGAGGACTTGTCACCTGGTAGCACTGCCTGTTTAGCTATCGTGCCTTTTCCCAAAGTACCGAATTCTGACAAGAGAGGTTGATTGTACGCACTATATTCAAGTCTTTGGTATGACTAGACCAGCTATCGGGCATACCCGGATTTACCCTATAGCAAGTGAAAATTATATTACTGGGCTATGGTTGCGGTATCATGCATAGATCGATTGCAAAATATCGGCAGAGGCAATAGATCAGTGGTGTATCATCTTGAACACCTCAGCAATGAGAAGGTGCAAGTGCAACCGGTTTGGAGATCGATAGCTAGATTTACATAACGGGAAAGATAACCCAAAACGAAAGAATGGGTAATGCAAAGTTTTCCACCCCAGTCTTCTATCTTATCAAAAGATAATTTGTTGACCTCCTTGGACAAAATGAAGACGCAACATGATTTTTGACCTGCATATAACGCGATTGTTTCGATTCGCTTAATGTCATATGACGTGGCACCTTCTTGGAGAACTAAGTGAGAGTTGTGGGGTAATTTTCTGTTTATCGGCAGGTTTGCAGTGAACAATGAAATCAAAACATGACTTTTTGTTAACAGAATGGGAAACGGTGCGAAAGAATCCAGATTTTTCACAGCTCGGGAGAGATTCCTGTGAGCCAGCTATGCAATAACGTTTTCCATCAACCTGACGTAGCTTGATCTACAAAATCAACATGCAAATGTGTCGTTCATCCTATTGGTTGGTTGATGGAGCCGTTGCCTAGTGCTTCCTTTCTAGCCAAAATAGAATAGCGAATAGCAAACAGGGTGTAATGCCCTTCCTTAAACTCAAGGCAAGATTCCTGACTGCTTCATTCGACCTTTCCTTGGACGGAGGACAGTTGCTGGCATTCTGTAATTCAAGCTGCGTGACTCGCGAGGTGAAGTCACATCGAAAGGAAGGTCCAGTGTCGGAAAATCCACCCTTGTGGGCTGGAGTCTGCATTCAGCGTTACTGCAAAAAGCAACGTTTCCCATGTGCCAGCAGCTGCATACACAGTTCCATTCATAAACAGGTGCGCCCAGCAAATCAACTTAGGCAGTAATCGCAGAAGGAAGGGTGCAGCAGTCGCAAAGATTTCGTGAGAGTAATTTTTGACACAATATTCATTTTTTAATGTTCAATCGGTTTTTCTAGTTTACTGCACTTACCCTAACCTTGGGGCAGTTTGTTGAGTCTTGGTAATGGCTTTTTCCGGAAATGATTCCACAGAGTATCATCACTGTATTTCAGTACAAAATGGAACAATATCTTTGATAATTACGTTAATTTCCCTGCCATTTCACATGTTGATGGTTAAAATACTGGCTAAAGACATTCAACTGCCATCCCCACGGCACAGAATAATGTTTTCTCTGTCGCTATCGGACCTTTTGCAGATATCAGTTCTTTTCTTTTGTAACACAATCACGACTATATTTAGCACATCAACGGTGTCATCATTATGTCGAGTAGTGAGATATATTGGTGTCTTTTCGGCCATTTTAACCGGAGCTGTTTCCAGTTTGACTATTTTGACACTGTCAGTTGAACGCTTAGCTATCTGCTTGTACTTTTTGAGATATCACAGGATTTTTTCAAGAAAAAATACGAATATTGCCCTGTGCTGCCACTGGTTTTTGGGTGTCTTTTTGGCGACGATAGCAACTGTAGCCTATCAGATAAGAAGCGACGATGAACCTTTTACAACTGCCAACGCATTTCAAATAATTGTTATTTCACTCGTACTTCCATGCGCTGGTGCATTGATCGTCATGCAAGTTCGACTATTCGTGTTTGCCAGAGCAAGACTTCGCAGACTGATGCCAGGGAGAAGTACCAACAGCAACTTGCCGGAAAATCGCAGGACGAGAGAAATCAAAATTGCCTTTGTGTCGTCAACCATCTTTTTTGCCTACATTGTATGCATGTTACCCATGGCGGTTACTTTCTTCCTTGAGCAGATTCAAATTTCAAGCATCCCCTCCCACATTAAACGATATATTGTCAATTTAGCTGTTTTGAACAATTTACTGGATCCGTTCATTTACGGGGCAGGGTTGGCCCAAACAAGGCAGCTTCTTATCATGAATATGCGAAGGTTTTCCCCCTTTTGTTGCCGCCCGTAAGCCCTGCCGAGCATGCCGAAAGAATGACGAAGCATTTATGCGGATTAACATTGGTATCCCGAATCATGTCACTAGTGACAAGCATTCTTTTCTCAATTTGCAAGCAGCAGAAAAGCCTTGCAAAGTTTACGTTATGAACAACGGCAGGCAGCAATAATTGAAGCCTTAAGAGCCGACGGTACGGGATTAATTGCACGTTTTGCTTTTCGTGTAAGGGTTTGGGTTCTTTTGCGAAATAATAACCTTCACGTTCAACTATTATTCTTAATGGTTACGTCAGGTTTTCACGGTACATGTTGCTTAACTGTTATTGTTGAAAATGGTATACGAAGTTTCAAATGTGGATTAAATGAAATGAAAATGCCCCATTTTCTGTTAACTGCTCCTTATACGGGCATATGATCCTCATCGACTTATCACGTGACGATGTGGAATGTTCCTTTGCTATAGCTTAATGGTGTATGCTGTTAATTAAATGCACTTTGTCGCTTGAAAGAAATACCAACTGATTGACTAAACTATGGTTTTTGGCCTTAGCCGTTGCTTATATCCGCGGTACCAAAGTATCCCGAAGATCACGATATTGGATATAAGAGCTAGGGGCTTGAGCGAGGGAGTTAATGGCCTTTTTAGTCTGATTGTGACGACTTCATATAATCCTCATGCTGCATACAGTTCGGCAATGAATTTTCAGTGATGCATACAAATCAAACTTGCCTGCAAAGTTCAAGCCCTAATTCTAAATATCGAAAGGTAGCAAGCGATGGAGCAATTTGCTCAACGAAAGGCAGCTGCCTTTATGAAACAATTAATCAAGAAAAAACCACGATTTTAAGCAAAGTAAAGAAACTTTATCGCAATAGTCAAATGGCAAAACAAATTTATTTTACTTACAATAAACTAAATATTCATCGTTGCTTTAGTCAGCTTTGTTTAGTTGTATACTGATTATCATAACGTCTTTTAGACTTTAATGCATTGAACACATTTTAAACCCAAAAAACGAAAATACAGGTATTTACAATTGCACAAACTGGGCACTCTAGTCACTGAATTCCGATCGAACCTCAGCTTCGTACTTTTTTTTTACCACAGCAGTGTATTCTAAACGGGAAAAAATAAAACACACGAATGTTATCGCTTGAAATTTCCATGTAACAAAATCTAGTAATGATCAGCATTTACACTGATTGACATGGATGAATTTTAGGCTGCTACCACGGATGACTTGCTTCCCCAAACAGCTGCTGACAAACAACAGGATCTAGAGTAAACCCCACATTTTGCAACAGCTTGTACTGCCAGGTTATCTTATTAAACATTTGATCATGATCATTACCACTACTAAAAGCAGGAAAAAAATTAAACTCTTTTGTCATTCTTGAAACACAGCAGGGAGAGTTGGACAAGGAACTCCTCCACAAGAAAAATTCCATCACACAGTGAATATTGGCAAGGAGACAGGTGATCATCTTGGTTTTTTGTGTGAATATGTCACTGGGTATTAGTTACCTCAGCAGTCAAAAAAGACTCTAATTAGTGACTGAAATAATTATAATTATGAGAATACAGTAATAATGAGTATTTAACATAATAAATAAAAATGTGAAGGCTTCAAAAGTGGCATCAAAAATCTACACAGCTATACCCTTTTACCGTTGACTTGAAGTGAAAATTCAAATGAAATTCGTCAAGATTTCATCAGAGATGCAGAAATTGCCTTGGAGATATATGCAAATTCAATCCTTCCACCTTACATTCTATTGATAAAAAAATCCTTGTGAATAATACATGGAACTGAGCTCAAGTTAGAAGGACATGATAATGATAATAATAATGTACAAATTTGTATACAGGAATAACTTATCAGCATGTCAAGCATGCTGTTATCATTACGGTCATTAAACTATGTATTAAAAATACAGAGCAGCGTCTCACCTTCTTGGTTGCTCCAGAGCGATGCTGCATATGAATTAAGAGGACTTGAGGTATTCGGTTCTGTGGGGAATAAGAACACTTCAGTGACCCTTCTGTGAACAACTGAGACAAAACAGATTCACCTTGCTAAGTGTTTCCCAATAAATCAGAACCAGCAACAACAACTCAATGAACTGTGACGAAAATAATTATCTCCTCAGATGCTTCCTTCTGGTTCATCAAAGTCGCATCTCATCGTTCTAATGATATATGAACCATCCCCAAATATAAGGCACAAAACTTATAGCAAATCAACAGCAGGAATATTTTTTCCGTGGACTACCTTCAAGAAGACTTTGTATTGATATTAATATGTTTTTCACATCCATTGAAGCTGCCCATTGATCCTAAACAGAAAAACAAACAATTACTTATCAGAACTAAATTTACTGATATGCTATTTATATGGGCAATCAAACTCTGAATATCAAATGAAAACTGTTTTGACCAAAGTTGTTTGAACATAAGTGAAAAGGTAGCTCTTTGGTTATGAGTAGTTGATTACCAGCCCTATGGTGATTGGTTCTAGCCTTTGGAGCCAGCAACCCACAGATCCAGAACCAGATGCTTGAATTTTCCGACGTGGTTCTCTCTTGCCAGCTGACCAGCAAGAAGCCAGTAGGCCTGCTAATTTTTCAGTTGCTCAGGAAATTATCAGGAATGGGAAGCTGTTCACAGATGGAAATCATGATATTTGAACACCTTTACGCAGATTTTAAAACAAGAGGGAGAATGTGTAGAAAATTAGAGATATGCCTATCTGAAAATGTGGCAAAAACAGAACCATAAAGATTGCAGAAATACATCTCTAGAAATTGAATAAACAGACTCTCAGCTTGCTTTTCTTAACTCTTCTCCAATTTGCTTCCTTGGGGGTTCAAAATTTCCGACATTTTTGGGAGTCACGTGGCGAAAGACCTGAATATGAATGCAAGAAGCTGGCCAAAATGGCTCATTCTTTGACTTTTGAAGGTTGGATACCATTACTTTAGTGCAAACTCTTGCTTCAAGCTAGGAGAGTATCAGCAATGTCACATAAAGAGGAAGGACTGGGACACTGCTTGAGAAGCAAGGCTCTTGGAGGTATTAACCTTAGGTTGCTAGATAGAAAAACACAAAATCAGGTAACAGAAATGAAACTAAGCACTGTCCAAAAAATTTCTTGACATCTTGCCTTTATATCTAGAGAAAGCATACCTAATCCCTCTAATTAATATTTCTTGATCGAACCAAACAATGCTGAGAATTGATGGCGTTACAGTGCTGTTTGCTATAACTTGCAATGCTTTATTGAACAAGAGCTTTCTTCCATCATACTTACTTTCAAAATATCAAGACAAATGTTTCCGTGCTCATCTACATTTGGATGAAAACAAGGCGTTGTAAATTTAACTCTGGGAGCTTCATTTGGGTATCGATCTGTGAACTCTAGTGACAGCTTGTACTTCAAACCATCATATGGCTGAAAGATAATTCATCAGAGTACTAGAATGCTACAATGAAACCTAAACAGCAAAGGGTAGGTGATGAAGGTCTACTGGCATCCTAAATTCAATGACTCAGTTTTGTAAACTGCTTTTGATGCACTTGTATTTGATGCAATCAACACAATCTGATCAAAAACTGTAAGCTATGATAGTAGATCAGAAGTAATGATGGGAATGTCCATGATTCGGTTCAGGCATATCAACAAGATTCCTTTTTGATAATACAAACTACCCAACATGGCTGCTTCAAGATTGAGCATCCCCAACTCTTAGGATTGACTAAACTGTGAACAATTGCTGATCAGATGGAGCCTTTCTTAACTTTGGTCTTCAAAGGTCTCATCTGAATATTTGCTATGACCACCAAGATTTGCTCTATAGCATGTTCACCAAGACTTGCACCGGAGGCTGTATCACAATGCCTGCATCCTCCCATTGGTAAGGGTACATACTACAGAATGCCAGGCCATGACATGTGCATATTGGCATTACATACTGTTGCAAGAATCACTTGCATAGACTGGATTCTGGGCAAGTATCAATGGTTTACAAATTAACAAACCCCAGTTAGATATTTTTTGAAAGCTTTGAAAGACTCGTAAGAATGAAAATCTGCCAAAAATATACATATATTCATCAGTGTGAAAGAGCATAGTACATAGTACTCACAGTGTCTTTTACTCCTAGAATTGTAGCTGTCCAATGGAATAGATTATCTCCAGATGGAAATGCGGAAACATCAAGGAGGTCTTTTCCCTAAATATAACACAGGATATACAAAAACATATTGAAGGAGATTGAGATAACGTCAACGAGCAAACTGTTTTATTGCTATGCAATGACTGTTGTACTTTTCTGTATCAATTTGCTAAAATAGATGTGACAAATTTAAGTGATACTAATTTAATGAATCTTGGGGTGGTTTGATTCCATTTCATTTAAAACAACACTTATCCATTCACATCAATTCCATGAAAAGCTTAATCTGCACTGTCTCACTGGTAGTAATTGGGAGGTATTTGATTTCAGAAGTGGAGTGAATTCGGAGAAAGTTAGAAGTTTTGCTATCTTTGGGCATTTGTTAAATGGCTCCTTAGGGGCAAAGGAGTCTTGGTGTTGATAGTGCGTTGTGATATAGCTACGTTTAGGGAGCTGTGGGGTATTCTGATAATTAAGGAAACACCTGAAAATGGAAGATGTAACCAATTCTTATAAGAAGTGCAATGGTGTACAGAAGCGGGACATGAGCCAAGAATACAGAGCAAATGACAGGACTTGAGCAGAGGAAGATGAGAATGGCACAATGGATGTGTGGTGTCTCTCTAACTGATATGTTAACTGATGCAGAGCTGAGGGAGATGCCGGGGATTGACCCGGCATGTGAGGGGGAATAATTTGTAGATGATGGGACATGTGCTAAGAAAGGCTAATGATGACTGGGTGAAAGGAGTTCACACATTGGAGGGGGAAAATGAGGAGGTAGAGGAAGGCCAAAGTTGGAGTTGAGTCAAGTGGTGGAGGATGCGAAACAATGTAGGCTGACAAAGAAAGATCCAAAAGTCCGTGAAAAGTGGAGAAGACTCTTCTGGGGAGCCGCTGGCCTCTGCGTAAACATGGAAAGCTGTCGTAAAACGCAACCTAAGTGTTGTTCCAGTGCACAGGCCACTGGATCTAGGCTGTGTTCCATTAGTGAACTAGTTCGGAAAACCTAGCTATAAACTATGACATAATGAATCAAAATTGATTCTATCTTTCCTTGCAGTTAGTTTTGTAGAATCTAAGACTTTAAAACACAACAAAGTTGAAGCAAAACCAACAATAAATATGGCCTCACCAACGTTAACGTTGCAAGATCCTGCTTTAACCTAAAAGAAATAACAGAACTAAGATGATCTGCGTTGTGGGAAGAACGAAGCTAGCATAAATTTAAAAGCCACTTAAGCTGCAAAATCAATGTTTAAATGCTTAATTTCACATAAAAAAAGCACGTCAAGAGAGCACAGAACCATACTGCAAGTATTTCAAATCAGATGGCCTAACAGACGAACCTCTTAGTGACGCTGTGAGAACAAGCCTTCGGTTGCGATCTGACTTTGGCTTTTTTTGACGAAGATCCTCTGCTTGCCGATATGCCGTTTCGTCGGGAAGATGCAGTAGCCATTGCTTTATGCAGATATGGGTTGATATATGATGCAGAGTCAGACGTTGAGGGGCTTTGGTGCGTTGGTTCGTCAATAAAAGAATGCTTTAGTTTAAAAATTAAACCACCCCGGTTGGCTACAGCTGAAATTTAAATTGACCAATCAGGATTCTCCCATCAAAATGAGGTCGAGGCTGATTTGCGGCATCTATGGTTGCTGATTGCTAGTCCAGGGGGTACACGTAGGGGGGTTTGGGAGGGGGCACTTGATGACCGTACTTTTGCACCAACATAGTATTGAGCTAAGAATCGGAGTTCAGCTATATCGCACTGAACCAGCTGTTTTCTATCTCACTGTGATCTTTATATTTAAATAGCTTCCGCCCTATTTTTTTTTATTAAAGGGTTATGTTGAGGAAAGGCCATGGTGCCCTATGCAAAGCCCCAACAAAGGAAGGAAGAAGAAAGCGAACAGCTAAGAGGATAGAGAGATAAGATCAAGTTTATTGATCCTAGATTTGAAAAATGGCAAGTTGTAGGACTCAGGAAAGCAAGAAGAAGGCAAGACGTTCCATAAGTTGCATTATTATTGCAGTATTTACTTCTAATGGATCATCGATGTGGTGTCTGAGTGAGGCTCGATTAATTTCAATCAGTTGGTTCACTTAAATCAAGGATCTCAACTCGTGGCCCGCGGGGTAACTGCGGCCCGCAGGATGATAATTTTTGGCCCGCGTCTTAGTATAAAAATGAAGATATTTGAGAGCATTGGAGAAATGAGGATGTTTTTATCAGAGCCTTTCTTGCGGAAATTCTGATGCTGCCCAGCCTCACCCAGACTCTGCCCCCAACTGCCCACAGGTAGATTGAGTCTGAGATGCCTGACTTAAATGATGCAGAAGTAAATCAAGCTTTGGGATCGCGCTCAGCACAATTATTAGTCATGTGACATTCTTGTGTTTTTGCTGGCTGAATGTTTGCCACTGTGAAAACGAGTTATGAGCCAAATAAATGATTTGAATTTGAACAGTGGATTCAGACAAGACTTTTTCTTTTCGTCGTACTTGATTAGCTTATTTTTTTTTCAAACTTCATTTCTTGTGATATATATACTTAAATACAACTGCAAACCTCTCTAAACAGGTAGTTTACAATTGACTACTTGAACAAACAAAAATAAACAAGAAGTTCAAAGAATATGAAAAAAATATATAAAGTAGCTGTTAGAAAATAATGAGAAGCTTCAAAATTTCATTAGTTCAGGATTGTCCCAGTCTTTGTTCCTTCGGCAGAAGACATAGTACGAAGTTCTTAATGCAATGGCCACTTACAGTTAAAATAGTAAACATGCTGCATGAGTTTGAAGGAAAAGATTAAGCGTACGGTTAAAGGGTAATGATTTTGAGATACGTCGATGATGCTATTCTAATCATGGCATGCATGGACCAATTCCAAGATCTTGTGGATAGAGAGTAAAGAATGCGAGCGAGCAAATACAATGGACTGTTTCTAAACAGAAAGAGACGAAAGGTCCAGAAAATGGAAAAGTTCTTGATGCAGCCAACGATTCCTAAATCTCTTTCGACAATTTTCTGCTGAGGTACGAACAACTTCTTGTTGCTCTGCCCTTGCTTCGATATAGCACTCTCATTGACAATATTCAAGAAGTCCATCTAATTGCTGCATTTTAAGTTTCATTTGATCTCTGATTATGACATTGGATTTTTAAGTAGTTATCATTTCATGTAACTTAGATCTTATCTAGATCTTGGAAACTTCTTAATCATTCTCTTTCTTTTAAAACAGGTCAATTTGTAAAGCAGCTATGTAGCTGAAATTCGTACAACCTGTATGGATATTTGAACTGAAAAATGCAATTGCTGCACAAATGTAGGCCTACGCACTGGAATCTACAACATGCATTATTACGGCCCTTGGGCATGTATAGGTCTTCCAAACTAAGCTCTGATGCAGCTGTTAACGTATGGTGACAAAGATTTATCTGACACAGTGAACAGGCATAGCATTGAGCTAACATTTTCCAAAAGACTGGTCGATTTGATTTAAAAGCCCTTTATGCCATCCTTCCATAACTCGCCTTATCATAACGTTATCTTTTTGTAAGCATTGTTTTGACCTAAATTTCTTTGTCCTTGTCTTTGATTTTGTGCAGAAAATCAGTAAACTTTATTGCACTTCTAGATCAATGTCTTAATGTTTTGGCTGTGGTGCTGTCACACACTCTTGCCCCGATTGTATCCTTATCCTTCCTGAAGTGTCGCATAGTTGTGCCACAGTATAGTTAAATGTGGTATATGTTGTAATACTTCGTGTGGATACAGAAGAATGTCCCAGAATTCACTCAAATGTGACCCATTGAACTAATAATTACGACGACCTTCAAGAAATCAGAAGAGCAACTAGCATTGCTAGAGTTGCATCAATCGCTCTCAGTAATCTATAAAGGGATAAAACTATCCCCTTAAAGACTGAAAAGAGGGTTATCGCTTTAAGACAGTCTCGACAAAACTCCTCTCTTTGGTATGGTGATCGGAAAGCAGCAATTTTCTTATGTGTTGCATATTCGATTTTGAGCGTAGCCGAAACCAGAAACAGGTCTCTGAGCATCTTATAGGAAAGTGGATTTTATGACATTTTTCGTATTGCTTTTCTCAACAACGGCCTTTTTATTTGAGACACATGTACGATTCGAACTCATAACTCCTGCGCTATTAGTCCGCAAGATTAACCGCTACACCACGGCACCCCTTAAAGGTATAGGAATACCAAAACTTCTGCTAAACGATCAACTAAAAGAAATAAGTGCACAGACTTTGGTTCAAATCGTAAGACTTGCTCGGGACCAGAGCAATTGGAGAAAGCTGCGAAGAGAATTGAGATCGTGATCGCAGTTCATGCATGACCAAGGCATTGAATGAGTTGTCATTCACAACATATTCGAGGTCACCCGTCCTACGGAAGACGAAGTGTTTCCATCCAGGGATGATAACAAGCAGTTTCTGTACCATTCCTCGCAGCCAGAAAATTTCGTTGGGATTCTGTCTCGTGGACTTTTGCTGCCAAACATTATTGTTGATGATTTCGGTGGGACAAGGACGGACGCAGGGATGCTTGGCACAGGGATATATGTCTGCAGCCTACCGCTAATGAAACTGCCATGCTGCTGAATGCCCCAACACAAAGGATACTGATATGTTTACAGGTTTGTCATTCCTACAGCCCACAGCATGACCAGCAATACCTGCGGCAAAAGTCAATCGGTGTTTGCTACTATGAAACCAACTACCATCTACATTCACTTCTATTGAAATCTTTCCCTCTGTACTCAGTCGTAAGAAGTCGAAATAACTCATGTTTCAAGTCATGCAGATGATGGCATGTAGCATTGCAAATAGCTTTCCGTATGCAATGCTGGTAACATTCTAAGTAGAAGTCTCAGTAGAGTTGGACATGGCATATCAAGGAAGGAAGCTCTGCTGTGACCATAGACAAGGAGCTAATTTTTTCCCCTTTACCTGATCGATTCCAAAGCACACCGAATAATGTGTCAAACGAGGCGACCTTTCACACAAACTGACGAAAAGGTCTTTTCCATGTTGCTGATAAATACTTGTTTACTATTTCCCTTTCAACAGTGTTTTAACACATTTGGCAACGGTGCTCGGTTATATATGTTGTGCAGACGAAGCTCTAAAAGAAACACTAAGATTTTTGAGCTGAAACTTAGAAGGCTATTGGCTTCAGTTCTGAACCATGAGCAATTGGACCAAAGGACTTGACTTTCCGAATTTTTATTGACTTGAAAAGGGATAGACCTGCTATTTCTGTCTGTTGGACAAGCTATTGGTGCTCTGCTTGCATCATCTGCTTCACTTTTAGTAGGATACGGTAGCACCATCGTTTGAAAGAATATATGTAATGTAAAAACAGTTCAAACCGTTCGTTCATTCTTTTTACGTAGTTTCTGATGTAGCGAGAAATCAGGGAAGGCACAGTTAAATCATAATTTGCTAAAATTTTATTCCGCTGCTGCATTTTGATTCTTTGCTATAAAGCGCCTTTTGAACTTGCACATTTTCAATGTTTTACCAAATGTGTAACTTTTGATGAAATGCAGTGGGAAAGATTTACCGTCCCAAAGTACAAACATAGCTTTGAGGATGGAGATTACAGTTGGTTTTGAATTACCATGGTGGTGACGCTACGAAAGCTATTTATGATGAACATGATAATGCTGTGAAAGTCAACTCGCGTTTCTTAGTGATGTCGTAAGTAACCTGCTTTGTTTACTCTAATGAAAATAGGTCTAACATGGACCGCCTATCACATTGCAAGTCGCAAGCATCCCTAACAACTAAATGAATTTTTTATATCTGAGTTTGTTGTTGTATAAGGATTAATAAACTTCGTTCATTTATTATTGATGCTCAAATCTCGCTGGGTATTGGTTACAGTCTTTAGGTCCAGCAGAATAACACGTTTTCAGTTTATGGTAGGGTGACACAAGACGGCTCTGAAAGATATCAATGGACAATGGAAGGCAATTTAGTAAGTTATGATTTCATCATTCCAGACCTAACCCTATTGAAATTCATTGTGATTATGATTTCATCATCAACGCGTATGAACATAGCGTGTCAGATGGCAAACTGATGCATCAAGTGTGCATAAAGTGTGCATCAAATGTGCATCAAGTATGCATCAAATGTGCATCAAGTATGCATCAAGTGCATTCTCGCTGCCATTCAACTGCCATTTAAACGGGGAGTGTTGTTGGCAAATAAGGCTCCCTGTCGTAAGCCGATGGAGCCCCCAATCAAGTGCAATTGCTTTTCGAAAACACGTGCTGATGGCTGCATTCTTGAACACATGCAAATACAACAGTACGCTAGGAATTGCGTGTTAAAATTTTCATTACCTTCACTTGTTTGTGTGTGGTCTCTAAACATTCTAAGTGGTTTCCCATTGAATGTGATGACTGACAAAAATGCACCTGTCTAAGAAAGATTTCAGCACTAACATTCGGAGAAAGTTTCCTGCGATAACTTAGATTCAAATAAATTAAAGTCTAAAATCTTGAAATTCCAATAATGTTTCTCAAAAGCCTTTTTCTTCATTAGTAGCTCTGCTTATTCACTCTTGCAATCCAACAATTTCTACTATCTGCTGATTGCCAATAGATAGATCTACTATCACCCTCTAGGTAGAGGCTGAATGATCTAACTCTTCAGGCTGTTTCTTTGAGCCCTATATCACTTTCCTTCTGTTTAGGCTTGTGCTTGCATGCCTGCATCAAAATTATCAGTAGAATGAGCCTTAGAAAATTTGTTCTTGTTGATTCTAGAAGTCCATACACCTCCTATTCTTTGCTTTGAGTTTGGGTTGTTGTTGCGCCAAAGAATTGGACATCTCAAAATACTACAGTAAGTATTTGCTTCGCCTCCAAGGCAATATTGCATTTTATTAATGTGTTGATGTTGTAGTACAGCATGGGATATCGGTTCAACTACTGTAAACCTCTCACCGAGACGGGAAACTACCTTGTGAAAATCTTCTACTCTAGAAGAAATCGATGCCCTGTTTATCATTCCTGCTTTGCTTAAATGCGAGTATGTTATGCTGTGGCGACCGCCTGGTTGTGTCAAGAGATCGAGAAGAGCTGACCACCGAACAGCACTGTGTGTCCACAACCTCGAATGGTTAGGCGTAGAACGGCACAACTTAAAAATCTTGTTCCACTTTGGTAGGAACTGATAAACTGTCCACGTACTAGATTTTCTAATGCGGTTGCTGGATATTAAAATTTCAATTTTCGGTACAATTTCTTCCCACCGCATTCCAAAATTATTCTAAAGCCCTGTTCACAACACGGAAACTAGCCTAGTTTCGACCTAGGCCAAAGTAAGCCCGGCCGAGCCTCTCATCTTTCCACACTGCAAACAAAACGATGGCCCGAGCCCGGGCTGTTATGCTGCGCACGCGGAGTAGCGATCCATTCCCTCATGCGAAGTCACAAAATGGCTGACTTTTGGCAGGAAGATTTGGCAGGTTTTGAGTATGTTCGGTATGCACTTTTACTTAAATGGATGGCGTTGGCCATGCATAATTTTTTGAGGAGAAGGGAGCATGCAAGAAAGCTGCGTTATCAAAATATAAAATCAGAATGAAGAATGCAGTTGTGCCATAGATTGAGATCAAGGAAGATAGGAGCTCTGATGGGCACTATCTTGATCAATTGCTTCAAACCAAGTATAGAAAGGTAGATATGGTATAAAATTCGCAGTGAGAATTGGTGGAACATGCTGCTCCTTGGTCAATACCTGCACTCATTTTCGACTTATTATTCTTTTCGCTAATCTTGAATGGAAACCGACGAAACGAATAATCCAGCGTGGTTTGGCGTCCCTGTTTAAACTTGTACGCATGCGTGACAGCAAAATACACTAGGCTCGGCCCAAGTCTCTGTCCACACTGCATTAAAGCTATGCTAGGCCTAGGCCAAAATTCGCCTGATGTTACAACTAGCTTCAAAGTAAAAATGCGAGTAAAAGGTTCGCAACTCAATCTGATAGCATGAAATTCCTTGTCCCTAACAATGTATCTTTACTTTTTCACATATAGGCACTTGCACAGTCCAACCAGTGACAACCAATCGATGCTGCATCGAAACATTTTACTATCTAGGAGTCATCTCAAGGTCTTGCCAGTTCTCAGCGTATAGCGGACTTTCATATTGCAATACGAAAGCTGCTGGTAATGTTCTGGCTACATGTAAACAAAACTATTTGCCAGGTGCGTAGATTCGAAGTCAGATCTGGTTTACAAAATATGCATGCGAGCATTAGCTTTGCATTTAAAGTGATCAAGAATTGTATCAAATTCAGACACTTGTGATAACAGCGCTTGAAGCTCTCAGAATGATTAGATTGATAAAATTTGTTGATAAAACCTCTTTAAAATAAAAAGAGAATGTGATCAGTCGATTAGGCGAAACAGCATAATTAGGCGAAACAGCAAGGGAGCCTTACCCAGTTATGTTTGCCTTAGATCTCATTCACACCTTTTCCAAGTTTCACTGCCTAATCCACGAACCCTGTCCCACAAATCATCATTCATCCCTATAACATGCAGCTTATGGAACGTCTTGCCTTCCTCTTGCTTTCCTGAATCCTACAACTTCCTATCCTTCAAATCCAAGATCAATAAACTTGATCTGATCTCTCTCTCCTCTTAGCCTTTCGCTTCTTTCTTTCTTCTTCCTTTGTTGAGGCATTTTATAGGCCTCCATGGCCTTTCCCCAACATAACATAAATCACTAAAAAAATGAAAAAAAAAAGATCAGGGAAGCTCTCTTCTCTGAAGTGTAGCCCCATAGCCACCTACCATCAAATACCAGATGATTTATGTCGCATTTCAGGTCAAATCGACTGTTCTAGCAGTCAAGTCAGGCTCTACCTTCTACTGGTGCAATGTAAACAAGTATCAATTGTCCCGTGGTCGGGTCGTCGGCAACTAAACCGGCTCCCCCACTCGATTACCTCGATAACCTTGTGAGGAGGGTACGTGGGGACCCTGCAGGATTGAAAAGAGACCCGTCAAATGGCGGAGGGGTTCAAAGAGGCCAACGGCCTCGAAACCCCCGGAGAGGGGAAAAAACCACACCGGTTGTATCTGTACCTGATGAATTGCGCATGACGAGCACACGGCAACAGAACTCAACACCGGACCAGCCGAGGATCGCGACAAGTGGAGAGGCCGAGTGACCAAACTGTGTGCACCTCTGGCCGAAGAAGGCTCAGGACAACTGAACGAAACTTTTCTGCTCATACAGAACCGGTGGTGGATTTGGATCGTTGTGGTTCCTAAGCAACTGCTCTACCGACGATGCCTCACATGACACATGGGAATAGGAGATTGAGTCGAATTGAAAAAGGAGTATTTCTTCGTCTTCCCTGAAACACAGCAATGACCATGGCGCTCGTCCAAATGATCATACTATCTAGCATTTAGGTGGAACTAAGTCAAACAAGAATCAGTAAATATAAGTAAAAATTTGATTTAAGCTTTCTTCTGTCTTCCATGGTATCAGCTATGCAATTTTCACATGTTTTGGGAATCGCAGCCCAATGATGAATTGAATAATGAAGGCCACGACGAGGACCATAGTCGGAGAAAACTCCAGGTCGCATTTTCATTTCATTTACGGATTGACACTGCCATTGTTTCAACAAACCTTTTTTATAAAAAATTATATTAGAACAGTCTAATATCTTCTTCTTCTTCAAGCTGCTGTTTACATGCCAAAATTATCGCAATCTTGCTTCTTTCCCCTCGTCTCTGATTCTTGTGACACCTAGCTCTGCTCTTTTCTTTTCATTCCTCACTTGATCTTTCAATGAAACGCCTGTTTTCCATCTCTGCATCCTCACTTCGGTCGTCTCCAACAGCTTTATACCGCTCGAACGTTCATACATACATACAGTTTTTTTATCTAAAAGTTTGTCAGTGGCATTTGAGTCAAACAGAAAACATTTCACGCTCTCTTGCACACTTATTGGTAATGCAGCATCACTCCGCCTTACTTGATTCCTTCACTTACTCAATCTCCGTGGACCAGGTCTGGATCGTTGGTGCCGACAGTGCATTTTGTCAGATCTCGCCATTTCTTTCGATCTTCTGCGAGTCGTCCCGGTTGCGCGATTGACATGTCCCTCCCTCCCTCCCTCTCTCCCTCCCTCCGTCCAGCCCGCCTACCACCCTAAAACTATTTGCAAACCTCCTAAGTAGGATGGGTATAGGGAGGTGCATGTTTTCCATCCATGAAACGTCTCATCAATGTAGAGTTGATTAGATACTTCACTCAGGTAGCAGGTACCCTCAGATGTATCTAATACACTTGCTTGCCAATTATTTTTCCATTCTGGAAGACTGAAGATGCAGAAAGAGGCTGACAAACCAATGCTTATGACCTCAAATGTACGTTGCGACAGATCGCAACAACATACCCATCAAGTAGAAAGTCTTCCTCGACTCTTTGCTCACCACGTATGCTTACGGTACAATGAAATACATCTATTCAAAACCGTGGAGAGATGCTTTTAAAGTAAATACCTCAATTCTAAGGATTAAAAAGCCAATGGAAACGAGACCATAACGAGCAATTGAGTTCCAGAATTGGTAAGAAGAAAAATGCTCCGTGACATACTATCCTTGTATGATGCGTAGTTTTTCATTTGATTTTCAAATGATTTAAGAAGCGTGACCTTTCAGCAAAAGCTGGTTTACAAGGGGGCCTCCTTTTGCCTTATGATATGCACGTGCACTTGAAATCTAACGAGCATAAAATATATCAACGGTTTAAAGATTTTTAAAGCAAAATGGACAATTAATAACCATTTAACAAAAATAAAAGAAAAAATGGTGAAAGGAAATAACGTGTTTGAAACAAATTTCTATGTGCTTGCAGTGAAGATGCCTACATCCCTTCAACCTGTATGGTATTCTGTGGAGACAGAAATGCAATAAGTGATATATTGTAGTGCAAATTAAGCGATTGATTAATGAAAGTTCATTTGACTTCTCGTGCGTAGCTGGCTTTAAGTGACTGAAGAACATAAGTACTGCCACAGTAAACCGCATCCATCACATTGTGGTACTCACTCTGTACACAGTAGGTCGCGCTGTACCGATTTGGACTCTTTTGAGATATTCTACTTTAACCTAGATATTGGAGAGAGGGAGGGCAAGTTTTTTGAGAGAAGAGGAGGTGATCGTGAGCATTTCTTAGGTGAACGGCGAGGGAGTCATATCGACGTGAGATAGTGTGATTTTGAGTCATTGTACTATACAAGTTGATAAAGAGCTTGAAGTCGCGGCCAGATTGCACAAGAGGTTTGAAAAATTACGCACGTAAGATCCATTTTTGGAAAATATACTTCTCGAACTCACGAAGCTACAGGACTGATATCTCCCAACTTAACCCTCACTCTGACTCTCCGTAGCTTTTTTTATTTCTGTATTTAGTGAGTTATATTGAGGAAAGGACATGGTGGCCTTTACACAGCCCCAACAAAGGAAGAAAGAAGAAAGCGAAAGGCTAAAAGGAGAGAGAGATATGGTCAAGCTTATTGATTTTAGATTTGAAAAGGTGTGTGGCACAAAAGCTAACAGATAAGCAGTGTCTCGTTCACTAAAACGGGTAGGAAAGGATATCGACTTTTAGATAACAGCTCTTCACGTCACTAAATACAGGGTTTGGTGTCCTAGTGGCAATATTCGAATCTTTTTTATAGATGCTGGTTTTGCTCACCCACTTGGAATGCAAAGTGGCAAGATTAAGAAGTCCCAATTAAGCTCCTACGCAAGTGCATCACAAGATGCTTTGACCAAGGCAAGGTTGTTTGGACCAAATGGATGGAGACCAGATGATGCTTACATGGCCAGTGCTACGACAGTAACGTACATCGTCCCGTCTCTTCCTGCAGTCATGACGATGCCAATATTTTTCGAAGTACGTTTTCAAAGACGGCAAAAGATTTCGTATTTTGCAATCCAAGACGCTTCTTTGGCTAGATATTCATATACCCAGGCTTTCTACATTGCATTTAACGATGGGAGCAGCAAAGTTTACGGAGGTTCCATTGCTCAGGTATTTCCCTGCTTTTTATGAAGACGTCGAATTTTTCAAAAACTAAATAGAGCACCAGTCTATTAAGATAACTATTTATTGGCATATTGCTTTATCTATTCATTTATCTCCTTCTTTATCGACTCGTTTACTTATAAATATAACCACTCCTTTGTTTTTATCATAATTTTCACTTTCTCATTCATTCGTACTTTCATCTGTTTGATTCTTTATTCAGTCATTCACCATTTGATTATTCAGATTTCTATATTCCATTCATTTATTAATCTATGTATTAATTTTATTCAATAGTCTGTTCATGGATTTTTTGCTTACTCTTTCTTCCCCTTAGTTCATTTCTTATTGTTAATCTGCCTATTTATTCATTTGTTTGTACTATTTATTCATTTGCGTATCCATTTATCTACTCTTTACTGATTGGTTTACCAATATGAAATTTACTGTTGTATTGCTTTGTTATTAATTTCATTCCTTTTATTCTCTTGTGCATTAATGAGAGTATCATATTCTTCGTCAACACTTGAAGGAGTTTCCTTGCGAATATTCATTTGGAAGCCCTGAACAGCTTTGTCGTCATATCTTTCCGATGTCTTTTCGCGCTTACTCTGTACGAGTGGTCTCCAAAGATTACAGGAAGGTGCAAAAACCACAATGGAGATTAGAGTTCGGCGGCCTCAGTCATCTCGAAGGTCAGTTGTGCTGCTGATCATTGTATCTAAGTGCATTTATTAGATTTTGCATGGACCCTCGAATATGTTGCCGTGGAAAATAAAAGTCAATTACCTTTACATGCTGTGGGAAGAGGCCACTATGTTATAATGCCACCCAACAATGACGACGGCGGTGGCGACGATCTATATTACAGTCGAGGGTTCAGTAAAAACCAGTCAAAAGCTATGATACCAGACAATTTCTAGTCGTCCTTATCAATGTGAGAATACCTAGAAATTTTTGCTCCTTTAATTTACTAATTTACACAGAACCGTATTCCTTTAGCCAAGATTTTGAGTGCATCAAGACATGATATACACCTATGCATTTTCTTTTAACTGAAATGAGATGGTTCAGAGGTACCCCTGCAGAACTATTTACGAAACATTTGCTGTCGTTATAGCGGATCACTATTGGCCAATCGATAAAATCATGCTGCGTAGCACGATGAAGATGCTGGAGCTACCTGATGAACGAGGTACCTTCATCTTGAGAACAAATGTTGCAAACACTAGTTTTGCATTCCCACCAGTTGCCAGTGCAGGCGTTGAATATGGAAGTGACATGAGCCTGTTGCTGCCAAATACAGACGTAAATGCATCTTTTACCCTTCCAAGCGCTAGCAAAGATCGATGCCTCTTCAACCCTGGACTGTGTGCAATTGGACTAAGCGTTAGCTTCTGGTTCCAGAGTAAGTCATTTTCACGACCAAACTTATCTATAGCATGTTAATTAAAAGACCTTGTGATTTACAGGGACCGCCAGGTTCTTTGCTTCAAGAAGTAGATGATCTTTTAGAAAACTAACAACATCTGCCCATTTTTTACTTTCCGAGCAAGCCATTTGAAAGCTGACAACAAGCATCCATCTTCATTCATATAAGTCCTAGGGTGCCATATGAGCAGCTTGGCGTATCCTGACGAAGTGCAGAATTTATCTAGAGTTTATTTTTAGTAATCTGTTGTTAATCTCCAGGGCTGGCGCCAAAAGGGTAGCAGGGGGGCTACAATCCTTCCCTTCAGGGAGCGTCAGCCCACCCCCATCAGGGAAAAGACGTCCGTGACCAATCGTTACTAATTGAAAACTTCTATGAATCGAGAATATAGCCCCCTTGTTGGGTAACATAACCCCCTGCTAATTGCCATTGTAATCGCATCTGATCGCTGCCATAAATGGCAAATAAACCAACAAGAGTTCTACTTACTTCAGACTCTAGGCATCTTAAGCCGAAACATCAGTAGTGCAAATGGGAGGAAGTTGGGAGGTATCGTTTGATAATCTATCATTTCAAAGCAAGCATTCTCTCTCAGCGCAACCAAAATATGGCACAATCATAACAACAGGAGCTGAAGGGACAAAGCGGATAAGTGCTGAATGGAGTAGCAACGGTCTATTCCACATAATCCTTTGCCAGGAAAGTCAGATTTGGAACGTCAAGTACACTCTTCCGGAATGCGTAGGAGCTGTCACTTGCGCTCATTCCATAAAGTGGTTACATCTATGTGTAGTATGGGATAAAAACAAGCTAAGAATGTACGTCAACGGAACATTAGCGGCTACAAGCTCGAGTCAAAGTACAGGAGCAATAAAGGATGGCCCTAGCACTCTTTTGATGCCAAATTTGATTTCGGTTCGGGATCTGAGGATCTGGGATATGTCTCTTACATCAAGTGAAGTTTCTGCTGTATACAATGAGAGTAAGTTGCAGTTTCTACGTCTTGGTATTTAGAAGAGGATGAGATTATTCCTTGCTTAATGCTAAGAATACTCGCACTCTAGTCCTAACACTGAAATTAGCCTTTAACTATCAATCCATAACCGATAACCTATAACCCATAAGCCCATAACCCATGACCCTAAATTCATAACCATTAACCCATAACCGATGGATCATAACCGATGAGCCACGGTCTAGAAACCTTAACACTTAATTACTGTATAGTTCTGATTTGAAATCTAGTCCGTTTTAAGGTAGTTGACAAAGCCTCAGAAGTGCTGCTGCTTCTTTTGCAGCCAAATCCTTAAAGATGTTTTTCTTGCTTAAGCATTGATGTATTGAAATAATAAACAATGTCAAAACTAACCATGATTTTGAGATCAGTCATACAGAATTTAATTGCTAGCAAGTTGGATGACTAATGTCGCATGAAGCAGAAGCTTCTTAATCAATTTTAATTGATAAATTGTCTATATTCTGCAGCTAAAATCGATTTTACAATAATGGCGTTTGATGATACTGGCGATTGGGAAACCGGAACTGGGTGCACTGAAACCATAGCAACAGGACCGTGTCAGGACCAAAGTTTCTCCGAGACACTAGGTATGTAGATCTCTCCAAAAATGACTCAAACTTTTCCCACTTCTTGAGAACGATTTCTTCGGTTAAAAAAATAACCTTTCTTGCTTTTGTGTTTTGTTTTAAATTTTTTCTTCACATTTCCATGCTTGTCAACAGCATTGGAAATCTTTGACATATGAAGATGATGCCATTATTCCAAGCAAGCAATCAGCAAAAGTAACTTATGACTGTTGCGTATCTGGATGCATGTAGTACCTGGAGTGCTTGCTTTTGATGTCATGGGTGGTTGTTGCGTATCTGGACGCAGTCTCGAATGTGCACTAAGATCTAACGCTTGACCGAGAGAGCAGGCTGGAATGAAGGCGCCATGTCTTTCTACTGCGAAACGAAGTTCTCTATATCGGATCGAGGCTGACCTCTCTAACTAACTTGCACAGGTTCTAGTGCACTACAATGGTGCAATGTACATAATTCACCATGAGATTAACACAACCAAGCTTCAGCAATCATCACTAAAAACTTCGTTTAGAAATTTTAGTTTTAAAAATCTGTATCAAAGGTCATTAGTCATCAGGTGAAACTAGCTGAAAACTTCAATTCCATTACGTTCCTTTTCTTACACTAGATGATATTTTGCGCATATAATTTCCGATCCTCTTGCATCATTAAGGTAGGATAGCAGTTTTCTTTAGTGACTTATGTTGAGGAAAGGCCGTGGTGGCCTAGCCCCAACAAATGAAGAAAGAAGAAAGCGAAAAGCTAAGAGTAGATAAATATCAGATCAAGTTTATTGGTGTTAGATTTGAAATATGGGAATTTGCAGGATTCAGTGAGTTATGTTGAGGAAAGGTAGGGGGCTATACAAATCCCCAACAAAGGAAGAAAGAAGAAAGCGAAAGACTAAGAGGAGAGGGAAATCAGGTCATGTTTATTGCAATAAATACGAGCTTCCAGTTCCATCTTAATCATTATCTTTCACACACCATTTGCGTACTTTACAACATCTGTCCTCCTTAGGGCTTCTCCATTCGTGTTCCCTTTAAGCGATTTCTCCAGTTAGCGAGGCTCTTAGCTGAAAGATCGCAATGTCTATACTGATATTATTGAACTGGGTCACAAGCCTTTTGCATTTATCACATCTTGGATTGGGAGAATCGATTTTCAAATGAAATGCATTTTGCATTTTTACAGAGTTAGATTGCATTGTGGTTAAAGCGCATGCATAACATGCTATAGGTCCAAGGCTTGGTTCCACCCAGCAGTAATTGGGTGCATGATTGGTGGCGTGGTCGAGTGGTTCACGCGCAGTGTTTCGGATCATGCGAGGTCTACTCGCGTGGGTTCGAATCCCGTCGTTGGAACCACTAGCCACAAGCCAACAGTCACCTCAGCTGTCCATCCTTCCGAGGTCGGTAAATGAGTACTCAGAAGTAACTCTGAGTGCACAAGCAGTAGCCACACATTGATAACAGCTAATCTAAAGTTATGGTGTTCAATCCGGTATAAAGATTTGTCTTTATTTCCATTTATTGGTTAAATGTGACAAAGAAAAAACTATCCATCCTGACTTGCGTGGACTTTGCACAGCATTGCGGTTCCTTGTTAAGGTGCCCCCATACACCGACATTTGAATATGCCAGCAGCCAATCTTAGTTCCTTGCATAATCGACTCCAATCAGTTTTACAGGTGAATGATGAATGGAGTTGATAAAAGTGTAGTTATGCTGCAAACCTGTAGTATGCGAATCGAGTAGGATACCATTGTTAAAAAGTAGCACAGAATATAATTAGGACAATACTACAAAAGCATAAGAAATCATAAGTTAAAAAAATTCTTCTTCCAGGTGAGCCGGTGGAGCCTTTACGATTTCGCGGATACTTTGTGGACAAGAATACTTACAAAAACTATCAATGCTCCCATGCTTTCGATAGCACTACTACTGGCACGGCTTCTAATGATCATCCTTATGGAGTGGCAACCACGATGGGATTTACCGTTGAATTATTTGACCATATCAATTACGAGCAGCTGGAATCGTTCAAAGTGCACTTTATAGCAGGCCATGGAAGTACCTCAACATTGACTGCAAACATATACACTGCTAGTGCATTTAACTACAATGGCAAATATCAACTTCATTGCAGAATGAGGAACTTTCGGCGAGATATTTTTTACGGGCCTATTACATGGAAAACCGGTCCTTGGTCTTCTGGAAAGGAGTATGAATCTCCTGATATAGCTACGATTGTTCGACCGCTACTTGGCAGAAGTAATCTTATTTGGCGCAAATATTTCTTCGTTATCTTTGAATGGGTGCACAATCCTGGGACACAAGTGCGGATCGTCCTAAAATCAAGCTTACCTTCCTACTACACATTCACATACAAAGACAGCAATCCAGGTTTGCCAATTATTTCCTCCTGTTACCTGCAAAATGATTGGAGAATATTGCAGATTTTTTATTCAGAAAGGTGGCAATAGTCATCCAACGTTGGAAAATCAATTTAGATTACACAGGAGTAGATTGATTTCTTGATGAAACCTAACATTGAGAAATCCCAAGGACATAGATTCTTAGGTTTTTGAAAGTTTCAAAATACAAACTCGTGCTTTTGGCGAATTCCTAGCAGCTAAAATCCTTTTTAGACTGTAGAGTACATTTCTTTTTGTTGGCAATCATACAAGAAATGCAATATTTTTGAATATCGTCCATTACAATGATATGATATGATGGATAGAGGGAGGAAATTCACCGCTGTCAAGTCCTTCTTTTCTTAGAATGATTAACGTGCATATTGTTTGGACATCGGTACCGAATGATATGATTTTTTGGTGAAATGATTTCAGCTGTTAAGAGATCGTTTATTTCTTCTTCAGATAAATACCTATACGCTGATGCGACGAAAGCACTTCATCCTGGATACCCATTAAAGTACATAACAAAACCTCTAATACCAACGAAAAAGTGTCTGTCGTTCTGGTATCATATGTATGGCAGTGGCATTGGCATTCTATCCGTTAGTCTGAAGCAACAGGCAGCAGTTTTCAAGGAAGTATTCAGATTATATGGAGATCAAGGAGACCGCTGGATTCGTGCCCAGGTGCCAATAACTGGCCTCAATGAAACATCCTTTCAGTTTCAGGTAGATTTTTAAACACCTCGCTCCAGTTTATGATAATCCATGTTTTTAGTCATGTGCTAGAACGATTGCTGTCGCAAGCTGCTTTTTATAAGTAAAATCTATTCAATTCTCTCTAAAGCATTGATTGTGCATAAAAGGCTCCTTTTTCCTTTCCGATGAATGTTTTTTTCATCATGAAAGGTCGTATGCCTTTCCTAAAGCTACCCTTCAATAGAAATGGGGACTTTTTCAAGGGAGATAAAAGTGAATGTAAGTCTAAGAGCAGTAAACGACTCTTTTTGGTGCAGGTTGGTTTCACGGCGGTAAGAGGTGCAACAACAGTTGGTGATGTTGCAATAGACACTATCAGTGTCACTGCAGATCCTTGCACTATCATACCATCAAAAGCAAAGCTGCAAAGCTTCAGTGCTGGTTTGTATATTACTACCGCCAATCAAACTATTTTTCTATGATACCGATCATGATTTCAAATGCCTTTCATCTATTTATGTTTTGCATAATCATTGTGATTGGCTGGCTTGCTTTTGGCTAGAGCGTCAGGCTGTTGGCTCACAATTTTGCTGACTGCTAGATGGTTAGGTAGCAGGCATCCTAATTAAAAAAGGAATTTCTTTGATTGGTGAACCAAGGGCAGCTCATTGAACTGCTGCATTTAAGGTCAATTGATAACAGTAATTGATAAAGGAATGAACTGGTGACACTGAAAATGGCTTACTTCAAGGCAAAGAAGATCCTGCGAATAACTGCACAGAAACATAGGAGCTACGTCCTTAGGAAAAATTATCTCAAATGAACCTATCAAAATTTCATGTAGCTTATATCTCAAACCAATGTAAAAAGCATGTGGGACTAGCGTGAACCCATTCCGGCGGAGAACAACTGCGAAGCAAAACCTTATCTATTTCCATACTTTGTGTCAAATATTCAGAAGTAGCAAATCATGCTAGTCGCTCTTTCTCGCTTGAATCAATCAAAATTGAATGATTTTGCTTACCAATCGTAAACCAAATTATCCTTGTGTTTATCTTCTAAATAGTGAATCAAATTTGATGAAATGAACTTGTCTTTCTTTCAGAAACCTTCAAATCCACTTTGCAAAGTCTGAACTTGCCTAAACCGACTTTGCATCTTCCTCTCAATGAAGATCTCCGCTATTATTCTCGGGTAACGCTTTCGCAGAAAAGAAAGAGTGTGAAACGGAAGTTTTCCTATGATATGTTTGGCTTGCCAATAGCAGATGGTTACTTCGATGGAAGCGATGACGCTCTCATTGAGCTACTGTGGAACCAGCCGATAAGTAATGGCACAGATTTCACATTGTCATTCCATGCACGCCCAGAGCTTATAAAAGAAAGCGTTCTTCTGTTTCTTGAATACAACAGTAAACGCTCATTGGCAATTGGTATGAGTTCACAGGGAAATCTTTCGATCACGTGAGTGATGGCTAGCCTTACTAAGGCTTTCGCTTTGATAAACGTGGAGCCGTTTAGGCCACTAATCTATCTGATCATTTTGATTTCCAAGAAGTGAGACTTCATAATTGGTTTGGATACAGACTCAAAAGGCCTATGAATCATTTTTCAAGCCTTTTTTGAAGACGCGGAAAAATATTCCCTCTTTCGAAGAGTTTTCTTTTTTGAGAGCAAAATTCAATTCATTGCTTCATACTCAAGGCAACTTTAATAGCTTTATTCGCAAAGGAGTTTCCTGGCTATATTTTTTCAAGAATACTAATAAACTTTTCCATTTTTGAGGAAAATTTTATTTCAGTGCATCAACAATCAAACTATTTGCTGCGTAGACTTACAGCAGATTACCAAGAATTATTAAACAATGCAGGTCATACGGGATAGGCCAATCGCATTTACAGTTATAAGTACGCAAGCTGTCACCATTGGGCAAGAAAAACGTATCACTTTATTTGCCATGATAATGAAGCATTTTAGTATTGATAAAATTTTGCTTAATGAAGTGCTACTTTTTCAGGGCAACAGATTCATCAGCGACACTTAATTTGGATCCACAAGTAGCTTTGAATGAATCTTTTTGGACTTATTTCTCCATGGTGTATTCTCACAGCGCTCAAACATTATCAATATATATCAACAGCACAGTAAGTTGCGGTAATTTATGGCAATCAATATCTCTCTCACCAATATCTAAGTATGCTTCCTTCCAATGAAAACATTTTACTGTAATCTGATATCATCTTCCTCTTGAACTGAACAAAATCTACTTCTGTTAAAATCATCAATTACTTTTTGGAATCTATGAAAGCTTTTATGAAGTTATTCCTTGCACGCTTTACGCTGTCAATAGGAAATGTCTTCCTCTGCCTATCGACCGGTGCTTCATATCTGTCTTAATTTCACTGTTTGTATTTTTTTTAGTGAGTTATGTTGGGGAAAGGCCATGGTGGCCTATACAAAGCCCCAACACTTGAAGAATGGAGAAAGCGAAAGGCTAAGAGGGGAGAGAGAGAGAGAGAGAGAGAGAGAGAGAGAGAGAGAGAGAGAGAGAGAGAGAGAGAGAGAGAAGAGAGAGAGAGAGAGAGAGAGACCCTGAGAGAGAAAGAGACCCTGAGAGAGAAAGAGAGAGAGAGAGAGAGAGAGAGAGTGAGAGAGAGAGAGAGAGAGAGAGAGAGAGAGAGAGAGAGAGAGAGAGAGAGACCCTGAGAGAGAGAGAGATAGAGAGAGAGAGAGAGAGAGAGAGAGAGAGAGAGAGAGAGAGAGAGAGAGAGAGAGAGAGAGAGAGAGAGAGACCCTGAGAGAGAGAGAGAGAGAGAGAGAGAGAGAGAGAGAGAGAGAGAGAGAGAGAGAGAGACCCTGGGAGAGAGAGAGAGAGAGAGAGAGAGAGAGAGAGAGAGAGAGAGAGAGAGAGAGAGAGAGAGAGGAGAGAGAGAGAGGAGAGGAGAGAGATGGAGAGAGAGAGAGAGAGAGAGAGAGAGAGAGAGAGAGAGAGAGAGAGAGAGGAAGAGAGAGAGAGAGAGAGGAGAGAAGAGAGAGAGAGAGAGAGAGAGAGAGAGATAGAGAGACCCATGGGAGAGAGAGAGGAGAGAGAGAGAGAGAGAGAGAGAGAGAGAGAGGAGAGAGACCAGATTAAGTTTCTTGGATTTGAAAGATTGCAGGTTGCCAGATTCAGGAAAGCAAGAAGGCACGGCGTTCCATAAATTGCAATGTTCTAGGGGTGAATTATGACTTGTGGGATAGGGTTCGTGGATTAGGCAGTGGAACTTGAAAAAGGCGTGAATAAGTATGGTAACAGTATTTGTGATTAAAACTTCCTTCGTTTTGCATAATTTTGCTTAATATACAGATTTCAAAAAAGTTTTCTGTGAGCACGTTTGCCAACTTCTCAAGGCCAACGCGAATTCTAATTGGCGGGGACCAACAGCCAGCTGCCAATGCCCAAATTCAATGGTCACATTGTCTGCCTGCAGCTCTACGCAACTGCCTTGGATGATCACGTGATAAGTGCAGCTCAGTTTTGTCCAAGCAATCATGGTGAGGAAGTAGTTTGCTTCACTGATTTAATGATAGATCTGCCTTCAACGTTAACATTGCCAATTGTAAACCAATTATAAATGGCCTGAAATCAAAACACAGCAAGAGCGGCATCTTCCGGGGACAGCTGTCTTCGGGAGTTGCATTTCCTTGCCTTCCCCTTTAGCAAGGTGTCTGCATATGGTGATACACTTTCGCAAAAATTCTAATCACACTTAAATGAAAATACATCTTTGCTTTTCAGCAAATCATATCTAATTAATCTATCAAAAGCTACTGTGAATAAGTCATGGGATGTTCTTGAGTATCTTCTCCATCTTGCAGATAAGGACACTTGTAGCCCGAGGTGCAAATCAGACGGTATTTGTAATCAAGTCACACAAAAATGCTTGTGTCCAAAATATTTTAATAATTATGTGGATAAAGATTGCTCAAATGGTATGCGCTCCTGCTTCAACCTATTCTATTCTACCATATCCTATTCCATTTGTTCATGTCTCTTCCTCTCACTTTTCAACCTACCATTTTCATCCTTCTCCATCCTGTCCTATCAGCTCTTTTATGCTCTAACCTCTAACCTACCTTATCTCAGCAAAGCTTGCTTTTTTTGTCCTGTCTTACCCTACTCTGTCAAATCTGCCATATCTGTCATATACAGTACAGTACTGTACTGTACTATACTGTACTGTACTGTACTGTACTGTACTGTACTGTACTGTACTGTACTGCACTGTACTGTACTGTACTATACTGTACTGTACTGTACTGTACTGTACTGTACTGTACTGTACTGTACTGTACTGTACTGTACTGTACTGTACTGTACTGTACTGTACTGTACTGTACTGTACTGTACTGTACTGTACTGTACTGTGCATTACCGTACCTTGCCAAATCTACCCTGCTATTTCTTGCATTACATTATTGTACGGCACCCTATATCAACCGATGCTATTCTATTTCTTCCTACAATATCGTATTTTATGCGGTCATATTCCATTCTACCGACTCTCTACTGCGTTTTCATATCCTATCCTGCCATACCCTATTGTACCCAATCTAAGTTCACCTCTATCTTATTTGTTTCATCTCTATCTTATTTATTTCATCTCTTGTTTAGATATATTTCATAACATTTAATTCCGTTTTGTTCTTTTCTATGACCATTTCTTGTATTTTGCAGCCATGATTAACACAACCTATAAAACCGCGTTAGCGTACATTGACTTTGACAGCAAGTTGGCCATGCAAAGCCTTTTAGGTCAAGGTACTCATTATGACGATCTTTTGATAGCAAGGAAGGATTTCGCTCTTCAAAAAAGAGGGATATATTTTGTGACACCTGGACCAGTAAACCTTGCTTTGTGCTCGACTTCTTCGTCCTCCATACCACTCCATACGTTAAGTACCAATTGCATAGTGCAAGGTACTTGCAGCAAAAGGTACACTCTCTCTTTCTGGTCCACTCTACCATCACACTCTGCCTTAAAGGAAACTGAAGAAATTACTTTAGCAGATATTGGAGTGCTGACAATAGGTTTGAAAAAGAACGCCAGACTGGGTTGCACAAGTGGTACAAAAATATTGTCCTTGTTCGCCAATGTCACAAGCAGCAATACCACGTGTCGATGGGATATAGGCAAACATGAAAATCTCATTGGTGTTTGGACACATTACGTAGTCTCAGTAGATGCTTCAGCAAGAAATCTTGTCGTTTACTTAAATGGAAACAAAGGATTTGCAAACAAGACAGGTTGTGATGCATACACAAAACGTTCTACGCAAGCCTCGGTTGGGGGAGGAGCGGCAATGTTGTGCTTTGATGAAGTCTCCTTATGGCAGAAAGCATTCCAACCAGGAGATGCTCGGCTTCTATACCATGCTGTGGCTCCAAATGGTAGGACACTTTCCTAAATCTTTTCCCTAAATTCTTCTTTTTTACAGCTCAATAAAAGAGAATATACTCTTGCGGCTCTTTGATTACTAGCACGTATACATATTTTTTTTAAACTTTACTTATGAAAAATATTAAACATATAATTTTAAACCTCTATAATTAGGCAGTTTACAAATGGCTTGCCTGGAAAAAATGTATAGATAAAGGCATAATTCAAGAAATTATACATCAAAAGTTGATAAGAAATTGTAATAATAATCATAATTTTTAATCTTTATGCTGAATTAAACACTGCAGTTTTCAATGTTTGTCCGGTGAATGTGTGTTCAGTACCATACCATAACATAACATAACATAACATAACACAACATAACACATAACATAACATAACATGACATAACATAACATAACATGACATAACATAACACATAGCATAACACATAATATAGTACATAACATAACACATAATATAACACATAACATAACACATAACATAACACATAACATAACACATAACATAACACATAACATAACATAACATAACATAACATAACATAACATAACATAACATAACATAACATGATTTAGCATATCATAAGATAATACAACATAACATAACATAGCATAATATAACATAAAACATAACACAACATAGCATAGCATAACATAACATAATATAACACAACATAACATAACATAACAAATTATGTTGAGGATAAAAGCCTTGAACAGTTCAATTCAATAATTGTCTTGGTGTATTGCTCCATCATAAGATAACTCCAGGGATCAGAAGCCTTAGACCAAGGATCAGCTGAAGAGACAAGATTGAAGATGCATCAGCCTCTTATCTGGATTCAGGGTCCTAAGCATCTTTAAAGAAGGAGGTGGTTTGGGCAGCAATTTCTGGGAGGATGCTGCGTTTGATTCCAACTTTCAAGATGACCATAGAGAAGTGACTGACAGTAGAATGAAGAAGGAGAAAAAAAGTTGACAGTCGAACCAGAACAGCCTGTGATAAAACGAACCATGACGAAAAAGAGAAGAAGTTGTAGAAGTACAGGTAGGACAAGGTGAAGTAGAAAAAAAGGAGAGCAAGGAGAAGAAGAAGTAGAGGCATCAGACTGACATGAAATTTGAACTTAATTACGAGCTGATTTCTCACAGTCAAAATGTAATTCTCTAAGAATATTTTTGAATTTATTTTCAGGCGACATCAAATACCTCCCTAAACATTTGATGCTCAAGTCCTTGTCGTTTTCCGATAAACTTGGTTGGCTGTGGGCTATAGATAAAAGCAATGGCATCTACTTTTACCATGTTGATCAGTACTGGAAAAAAGTCGAAGGACGAATGAGGTCCGTCTCAGTTGGTGTGAATGGCGTATGGGCTGTGGATCTCAACAACACTGTTCATTTCAGGACGGGCATTAACAAAACACATCTAGCCGGCTCCAACTGGACTTCTCCAACCATTGCTGGTAAGCTTCATTGACGTTTCTAACCGTATTCAAACCAAAGGTAGTTGGCATAGTGGTAAAAGCACACGTCTACTATTCTGAAAGTCCATGGTTCTCGTTATCCGTTTTGGATGGCCTGTACAGATTGGCCATGCTTCGTTATTCCAATGAATCTTGCTGTTGTCGTATGCTGTAAGGTTACAGAGAGAGTTAAGCCGTTCAAGGCGCTTTTATCGATTGTGCTCTTTTCCATAGACCTCCGCACTGTATCGGATGTATTTCACGGGTTCAGAGTTGGGCTGATGTTCTTTAGTCAAGCGTCCACTCACGTCCTTCACTGCATGGAAGTCGCAGACAATGGCAACGTGCTTAAGGTGGTAGAACTTAGACTGATATTGAAAAACTTGGCGTGTGCATCTAAAGTTTGCTGTGGGTATAAGTCAGACGGAAGGACTGATTGTTTTGAGGCTAAAAGTTTCGCCTGCAACTCAAAAACTTTCTCGACGATTGCTCAGGTAACCTTTTGGTGGAAGTGTTTCCTCTGAAACAACCACTATCTTGCGTTGTTTTATCAAAATAGCGTGATGTAATCAGATAATCATGATGCTTTACTTGCCTTAGTTAAATTCAAATGCGTGAATAGCTTGGTCAGTACATGGCCTGCATAGAATCCCTAGCTTGCAGGATTGATACCAGTCCTTGCCAATTTGGCGTGTGAATAGTACAGCTCATATTATGTTACGAATCTGATGAAATTTCTGGGGGTTCTTGCTCAGTTGAGAGAACGTCCTTGGCCTATTACAACCTTTGCAAGATTCTCAGATAAAGTTGCTTTTATCAATCATCATTACCCCTATTTGTAGTTCCTTTTTTTGCGCATCTTCCCTGCTGCACCCCTGCCATTTAGAATGTGCTCTTACTCATTAGTGCACTTATATGCATAGATTCCCATGTAGTGTAAACAACTGATGTAAACAACTGATGCAAACAAATGTATGCAAACAAATTTATGCAGTTACTTTTTTCTCCCAACAGCCGTACGTTACAGATTACTTGTCAACTGACAGTTTGGGTCATTTTTTCCGTCTGTTCAATGGAGCTTTGTATCGCTTTCAGCAGTATCCTTTAAGTTGGAAAAAGGTTCTCATGCCAGGAATCACTGACCCACAGTCCGTTCTCTCGATTAATGGACAGCCAGTTGTTATCACAAAGAGTGGCCAGCTCAGAATGATTGGAAGCGGTGGTAAACAACTAAGCTACATGCATAGCGATAACATCCAAACACGCGTTTTCCAATGCTATGTATCTATAACAATAATTATAATTGAAAATTCTTTATTTATGATTGGCGTGCCTAAAATCTCGAGGCTAATTGATAATGCCAACCATTTTGATGTAACATCATCGACGTACAAAATGGAATAAAGAAGTATCAATAATATCTGCAAACAAAACGGAATAAACGAAGAACACAACCCTATCTAAATATAGCCTAAATTTGCAATAAAGCTCTTACATAATATACAGTTGCATATCGGTTGATTTTTATTCATTGACTGTTTTAAGAATTAGATTCCAGTGTCTAGCCTCTTCTTTTTTCAGAGGATGTTTTTGTGGTCATTCACTCCGGAGGCTACTGTTTTAAGTATGGTGACATCAATAAAAATAATGATTACCAAATTCGGTTAACAACGAATTGTGAATTGTTTCACTTCCAAAAATCTGGCTGCATTCTCCATGTTTCATCGCAAAAATTCCTCACGTACAATGAAGACAGCACAACGGTTTTAACAAGCCGTTGTCAGACTATCAGCTCTGGTTATAAACGAGGAAGATACTCAACCATATCAAGAAATGCCAGTTATTTTGCACCATACGGAAAAAAGATGCATCCATTGAACAACTACGGAGCATTCATGTTTAAGTTCACTGCCCCACATTCATATCAAATGTACGAGTTCTATCTAAAACAAGGTAGGCACTTGCACAGTATCTTACACTTGCAGAATTAACTTACAGTACAATGTTTGCCAAACAACCTTAACTTATCATGGGTATCTTAATGCGCCATCACAAGAAGGTGTAGCTTGATAGTTGCAACTAATTGCATTATAACGCCTGTTAACGATGCAATTACTATGAAACGATGATAACTGGATCTCTGCTGGAGCATTCATATTTTCATCCATCCATTTATGCACTAACTCACTGGTTAATTCATTCAGTCTTTTATTCGTTTTCTCATACACCCATCTATTCATGTGTATATTTATGCACTAACTCACTGGTTAATTCATTCAGTCTTTTATTCGTTTTCTCATACACCCATCTATTCATCCATCCATTTATGCACTAATTCACTGGTTAATTCATTCAGTCTTTTATTCGTTTTCTCATACACCCATCTATTCATCCATCCATTTATGCACTAACTCACTGGTTAATTCATTCAGTCTTTTATTCGTTTTCTCATACACCCATCTATTAATGTGTATATTTATGCACTAACTCACTGGTTAATTCATTCAGTCTTTTATTCGTTTTCTCATACACCCATCTATTCATCCATCCATTTATGCACTAACTCACTGGTTAATTCATTCAGTCTTTTATTCGTTTTCTCATACACCCATCTATTCATGTGTATATTTATGCATAAATTGATTAATTAATTAATTAATTCATTCAGTCATTCATTGATTAATTCATTCATTTTTTCATTCATTCTTTATATGCTCTTTTGGAATTTACACTTGCCAAAGCATCGTTCTATAGCCTGAGGATATAGAAATCCAGATGCTATTCAATGACATTGCCTTTGATCCAGTTCTATCGCTAAAGGGCTTAGTATAAATTCGGCATTACGATTGACACGAGAGAGTCAAACATGCTGCAATGCTCACGATTTCGAAATAAATCCGCAAACTATTTCAGAAACATAGAATATCTGAAAAATCACAAAAATAGTGTCATTCAACATTACCTGTCAAGAAACCCCTTGTCTAAAGCTGCGGTTTTTACAACTGTGAATAATTTGATTTATTGCAAAAGTTCACGAAGACTATTTTGTGGAATCTAAGATTTAAGAAAAAGTTTGATATCGTCATTATTTTCAAGCAATGTTCTTATAAGCTACATATTTTTTCACGTGAATTGCTCTTTTTTCGAATCGCTGTGTTAATTTCTTGATTCCAGGAAACTTTGTCCGAAACAGCTTCGGGCTTCTCTTCAAGCTGAGATCATTTTGCAACATACGACTGCACTCGGAGCAATTATTCTAACATTAATATATTTCATTACTTGATTTCTAGCCTCAGCATTTAAGAGAGTTTCTCCATTCTACCCAAGACCACAGGAAGACGGTATGGAATTGAGGTCGAATTCATTAAATTATGATAGTAATAATTATTATAATTAAAGAAATAATTTGATAAGCGTGTCTAATAAATTCAGCATATCCCCTACTTGTAGACGCTATTCACGTACAATCTTGTCAAAAGGCTTTGCTATTGTTTTTAATTAACCCAACTAATCCGTGAAAGTAACATATAAAAAGTAAAGAGGATTCCAGCAAAATTATTGCTTTGTAAAGCAAAAGTAATAATATGTAAATTGGATCGATGGAAGTCACAATGTCTTTGAAAAAATCTCTATCTTTAACATTGGGTCTAACTAATTTGCTTTTTGAGATGAGACAAGCTTTTTGCCATCAAGAAAGTTTGACCCTTTTGCACAATGCAGGACTTCTCCGTCTTTAACAATTTCTATCATTGATAAGCAACTGAATCTTAATTACAGATTTCGAGAATCTTAAGAACTCTCTTCAAATGATTTATCTCATGGTAGACCTGCTTTCTTAAGAGGTTCTATGGTTACGGATGGGGAAGGTTCTCATTTAAACTTACTTGAATCAAAACGAATTTTCATCTATTCCATACATTTAATGATTTTCTAAAAGATAGCAAAATGTCCTTTGCAAAAATTTCACTGCCCATAATTATTTCAGGGGTCATCAGAGGAGCAGTTGTGGTTTCGCTTTCAGTGTCATTCATGTTTCGAGATTTGGAATACTTGAACAATTTCAGGGATCAAAATGGACTCGAGGCTACCTTTGTTTACCGTAGAGTAGAAATTGAGGTAACTCTCTTAAGGCTATTTAAATCAATTTTCAAAAGGTTTCTGGACTGAAGTGCCCATTAACTTCTAACATGAATTGGCTTCTTCCTCTGCTTGTGCAGAATTGATAAAGATTTGCTCTCAATTAAGGTTCAGGGGATCCCTTGCAATAAACACCCATGGAGTCAATCAATCGAATACTCTGCTAACAGATCAAATGATCGATCGATCGATCGATCGATCGATTGATTGATTGATTGATTGATTGATTGATTGATTGATTAGTTGACTTATTAATAGATTGGTTGTTTTGCTTATTCATTCATCAAAATTGATTGGTGCCTCAATTTGTTTGCCTGCAATAACAAGAATGAGCTTGCTTTGCAGATGAAGCAGACATTTTCTGACAGCAACACTTACATCAAAGTCACATTTGGGGAGATAAGGTGACTTCAATTTAACTAGCAATGCCTTAAATGCCAATGTAGATACAATGCTTTAATACTTAAACCATACAGGTTTGTATTGGGACTAAGGCTATCAACTAATTAGAAGCACTAAATTGCATTCACCACTAAATATTTTGCTCAAAGACTTGACATTGATCTTGGTACAGTAGAAATAATGTTTGGCACTTCATGGCTTTTGGCTTAAAATCTTGAAATTTGCACAGAAGTTTCGATAAAATTAATCGTGTTATCATTGTGCACAAGTAGAACTTCTAGAAAAGTACCTAGCAAAATCACTTCTTTGAAGCCCGAGATTTGTCACACAAGTCTTTAATATGCATTATACATGTCATCACTGTCAAAATAACGACTGCGTAGTAATTTTATTTTATCAAATGTCTAGCCTGAATTGAATTTCAACCAATAGAAGTTGCTATTAACGTGCGTCGAGCAGAAATAAAACATTTTCATGGATAAGCTTGACACTGTGTCTACACTACGTAATACCTGTCTTAGCCCACGTTTCAAGCTGCCATTTTTGAAGTATGACAATTAGCGACTGTGGTTGAGTTCTTCCGCGCAAACCCTCTTTTTCCTTAGTGGTTCCGTAAGAATTTGTTACACCTAATTGACGATGAATACATCTAACTTTATTGACAGTCATGGTGAAGAAGTTAAATATCTTTGCACTGTGACGCCACCCTGCCCAAAGCCCTTGGAGGTCAAATTCAAAGCGTCTTTGCATTTTTCTTACATCAATTCACACGAAGGATATATTCTGGCAACTAGTAAGTTAAATGGTGTGCCGACAGATTGTCAGGGCAGTGAATGCACTCTGGACTTGGATGCTGCTGAGAAAGAGTGTAAGATAGCTTTGATTTGTGACTCTGCATGCATGCGGGCACTGTTTGGCCACAACTGAAGCAATTGATAAAGTATGCTGGAAATCATATCTCTTTACTGCTCTTGAATGGAGTTAAACGCAAGTCATAATGGGTGTCAATCATTTTTCGTATAGTTTCATTAAAACATATATTGTAGATTCTCTTGATTTGCATTAAAATGCGATTACAAATAACCTTTTCAGCCAATTTTATGCAAACCTTAGCAATTATGATAATGATGATGATACATATCTTTATACGGGGTTGCCTTTTCAGAAAATACCCTGCCATCAATTAGGATCCCGCTTTCAAATAACAAATAAAGTTGGAACTGTACCAGCAATATTAAGTTGTAATAAAAAGTTTGAAGTTAGAATAAAGGGAAGTCTGTAAGTTTTGCCGTCTACCTATGAATGTTTCTTACGATAAAAGTCCGTGTTTATTTCGATTTAAAAAGCACAATGGATTTTAGAGGACGAATATAGTTCTCTAGGAAGTTCATTGCAACAGGACGACCCTGGAGAGTGGAGGGACCTCTTTGCAGTTTCAATTAGATAGATTTGGTTATTTTTTGGATTAAGATGCTTTCAAGTTTTGATCACATCACATCCATCTTAATTTTCTAGTATATGTCTTTCCAACAAAGATTGTACCTGTCAGTACGACCTCATCTTCTTTCCTGCTGCAATACCACCCACCTAAAGGTCATGGCGCTCACGTCGGTTATCGTGTACATCTAACTGGTTTTTCAAGAACAGAAAATACAGCAGCAAAATTCATTCAAAATTACATTCTGAGAGATGGCCTTCTATTCAACATTTCGTGCCTTGTGCCATTTGCTACATACAATGTGAAAATAACCCCTTTGGAAGTTCAAAGAATGTTCTTGGCTCCTGTTGTCTTGGTACTTAACACTTTAGAGCATGGTAAGACGTCTGAGCCTCTTGGGCAATTCTTGCGGTGGGGTTAGTCTCGAAGTCCTCCAATTGTGGAAAGTTAATTAACCAAGGGTTAGCGATGAAATGTATAAGACAATTCAAACCTATATCTAGCATGAATTTATATACCTTTCATAATTCATAAAACTATACAGGACCAGCATATCCATGTGATTGGTGCAAGGTACTTTTGCAAAACGAGATGGTTTTTGGAACTTTCTATCACTGCTGATATACTTTCTAGTTCCTTTAATATTCATGTGTCAAATCGCTCAAATCGTGTTTTTCAGTTCCATCGACAGTGCCTACGATTAAACTACTGAGGACAGGAAAACAATTCTGCAGGTTCAGCATCAAAAGTTTACCACTTATCAAATGGAATGGAATTCCAAGGGGCTACATTTCTTACTACGCCGAAGCTGAAACTTTGTCACCAGAACAGAGGCTAGCTTTCAATGCTTCTGAGATTCAACTGTACGAGCAAAGCAATTCAACGAACCCTAAAGCAACCACCATGTCCTTTCAAGACCTCAAGCAAGTTTCAAGCTACATATTCTATTTTGGCTACCTCACAACAGCTGGCTCTGGGCCATTGGCTAGAATTGAGTGCACTACCAACGAAGATAGTAAGCACGTTCTATCAGTATTCTACGCAAAAACAACTGATGCCGTGCAAATGCGACTAAAAGATTTCCACTGCCGTTAACACGGCATTTTCAGCTGCTTGTATAAAATGAATCATTAAAACTTGATAGTTTACTCATTTTTTTTGCTAATGTCACTAGTAAGTTGCCTTTCTTTTTAGCTCCTAGTCAATTCAACAGCAGTTTCAACGTATCCTACATGAATAGCACTCATTTGTTGATCCAGTGGAAGCCATCTTTAGATGAAGATTTCTGGCACAATAAAAGGAACAGCTCAAGAGGATACAAGGTCTATGTTACTCAGATAAGCTACCCATCATTTTGGGAAGCAACTACCCTTGTTTGGACCAGGGAGCATCCAGCAGCAGAAGCAATAATTGGCTCGTTAGAGGAGCACTTGGTATATGAGATTGCAATAGCAGCTACAAACAACGTAGGAGATGGCTTGAAGTCAAGTAGCATTTGTGCCAGAATGAAAGAAGGAGGTAGGAGACATACTTTACAGAATTCTATCATTCAAAACATTGAAGCAGCAACATCGTCGTGTTTTTTTTGGTAACTTCAAAAAAATATTTTTTTGTAGTATTTTTGTGTATGATTTGAAAATTGATTATCTATACGCCTTTTAAAGGCGAAAAATTCGACGACACGATAAAACTATGCATTTTGTATCCATTGAAAGAAGATTGATAAAGCTTCTACAATTACGGCCTACAAGGTGATGGTTCTCATCTAATCAAAGACGGGATGTGCGGAAAACTATGACAATTCAACATGTCGTTTCAACGGACATAAGCACTATGATGCTTACTATACGGTCATCTGTTTTCAAACCTCCTACTCTGTTGTGCTACATCTCTTTGACTGCATCAATTTTAACCTTGCAGTGCCAAGTGCAAATGTAAGGAAATTGTACCCTTCTGCAAAGACCTCAACATCACTGCGTCTAAACGTTGGAGACGTGGATCTGCAGCATGAGAACGGCAAGATCCAATACTATAATGTATCAATAATGAAAGCTGCAATAGGAGAAAATTTCACAGAATTCTATATGGCTCTACCTGGTCTGGCTGGAGCATTCGACGGTGAGCCTGAATCAGCTGACACTGTCAAGCCGAGAACGTGTACTGAAGACGGCCAAGTGGTGTTAATCAATTGCTCTTCAGCACCGAGCTACATCAAAAAGACATCAATCGTAGCAACCCTTACATTCTCTAATCTCAGCTACTGGACAGAGTATAAAGTAAAGGCCTCTGCATGCACCTGCCTTGGTTGTGGACCTTTCAGCGTAGCTATCCATGCAAAAACGGACCAACATGAGCCTACATGTAGTACTGAAAGGATCAATGCAATTCCCGGCACATCGACAACTCTTAAATTTACTTGGGTGCCACTTGAATCAAACTGTACTCATGGGTACTTTGCTGGTTACAGAGTTTACTTTGGCAAAGCTGATGCTTTTGCAGGGGCTCGCAACTATTCTAGAGATTGGCAAATGTATGATAAAAGTGATGTGAGGGATGTCTACTTCATCGAAACAGTTAAGGAAGAAATGCAGTTCAAGGGCTTGAGAAAGTACTCGAATTATTGTATTGCGATTTCTGGCAGCACAGTTAAAGGATACGGACCCATCAGTGCTGCAGTCTGCAACTTCACACTTGAGGACAGTAAGGAAACCTATGAGATTTTCCTATATTTTGGTCTGATGCCCTGTTAAGATTTACTATTTACTTATGAAGGATTGCTTTTAAAATGGCTTAGATTGCAAATTCGTAATGGAAAGCGTACAATTCATTTCAAAAAGGGCATATTCGCTCTTATAGATTACGAATGTGTTGCAGTTTCATGTTTTTCCAATAACATACTTTGTTGCGTTGCCTAGTCGATTTTGATTCTCGTCAACTTAAGGCTTTGAAAATATCTTCTATTCTTTTAAACTTTCTGACGTTTTTTGAAAATTTTGATAATTTTTTTGCAAAAATTGACAAGTAACGAATCTCGATTTCACTAATCAAATCATCAATGTCTTCTAGGACCAGAGGCATTACCTAATAACATATCAGTTAGCATCGCGCTTAATTCTGATGTTGAAGTGATGATGAGGCCCCCAGATGAGGACAAATCCAATGGTATCATCATTGGTTACTTCGTTTTTTTCTCTGAGAGGATTACTGATGAAGGTTTACTCGAAGAGTTTTGTCAGAAAGTACCGAGAAGTGATGACAAACATGGCTACACGAAAACAGTAATCAAAGGCTTGAAAATATTCCAATGGTACCAGTTTGAAGTGATTGCATACAATAGAGTTGCAAATGGAAGTAGAACCGGGAAATTTCATTACATTCAGACAGACGAAGGTGGTAAGTGTAGACAGCAATGTTCACAGTCATGCAAGCTTTGATTAGAAATGAATTCAACAAGGTTTCCTAAGGCACATAGAGATGATTGGAACCAATTGAATCAAAACTTTCATGAAAAGCAAAACTCAAGGATTACCCAATGATCGTTTCATTATCATAAATCGTATCATTGTCATAGATTATAGTTGATGTATTTTTCGGTGGGCCCTTTGAAAACCACCTTTTGCTGAAGGCTAACACTATGATGAAATATATGAAAATATGATATATATCTGAAATATATATGACAGTAGACTATGCAGGATTATTTTTGCTAGAGCAATCTTCCACATGGTATCAGGTGGTAGCAATTAAGGTGAAAAGTCTGAGGTACATATTTGCAGACCTTTTAATGTCTTTCAAGACATTGAGGCTAGAGATACGGGGACTTGCTAAACGATGGAAAAGCTGCAGCATGGATGGATGCGCCAAATTTCTTCATAACATTTCTATAGTTGCTGTCTTGTTAGCTGCAAAAATTTTAGATAAGAATTTGCTTTTTAAGATGATGATGCAAAAAGAGCACTTTTTCCACTAATTCCTAGATCGTGCTAATTTTTTTAAACAGTTCCCACAGACAAACCACGTAATTTGACAGTTGCGAATCAAACAGAGAAATCAGTTATGGTTGAATGGCTTCAAGTGGATTCGTTGAAAATGAATGGAATCTTTCGAAAGTTTCGAATCGTCATAGCTGAGACTTTGGCAGATGGCTCTAAAGGGATGTTTAGAGAAATCTATGGCACGAATGTCACAGAAAAGCACGTTTATAGCGCTCAGAAAGCTTCGTTGCATTTTGACATTACCAAGTATTACCAGAACATGTCAATTCAAGTCAACATGACTGCTAAAAAGTTTTCACTTGAATTCGTCGGTTTGCGAACATACACGAACTACTCAATCGGTATATCTGCCTGCACAAGAAGAGGGTGTGGTATTGCTGCTGAAATCAGTACAAGAACTGAGGAGAGTGGTGAGTGATGCGTTTAATGGGCTTTTCTCCATGCACACCCCTGCACCTCAATTGCGAAATCTAAAGAATTGAACGTAAAGTACAAATCTTCTTTGAATAGACCAAACTATCGATAAAAAAACCTCTACCGACTGAAAAATCCTCTACCGATCTGCAAATTGGAAGGAGAAATCTTCACTGAATGGGCAGATAGAAATAGCAACTTATTTCATTTCACCAAACTCTTCATCATGCTTACAAATAAACTTCAACATAGTGGACTCAATTCAATTCATACTTAAATTGAGCTGTGAAGCTCCATTGTGATAATAAAAAGCATTTGAAATCAAAATACGCTTTGAAAAGTGATTTTTCTAGAGTAGCCATGCAGCAAAATTCTATCTAGATTGATATCCTATCCTATGGCAAATGTAATTTACAAAATTTTCCCCATGAGAAGTAGAAGTGTTTAAATTTGCAATCTGCATGGTATGATCGACTATATTTTACGTGTGATATCGATTTCAGCACCATCAGTACCGCCTGGACATTTAAGAGCGCAATATACATTGATGCCGACAAGTTTGCTGCTCAAATGGGTAGAATTGCCACTACTGGAGAGAAATGGGCTCATCACAGGATACCAGCTGAAATGGATAAGTCGATGTCACTTGTTGTTTCTTCAAAATGCAACGATCAATCAAAATGATTGCACGCGTGTGTTGAATCGGAATGTTTCTGATTTCAAAGTGAAATTCATTCGCAGTCCAATTCTTCAAGACACCCTCACTCAGCTATCTCCATATACCAATTACACGATCAGAATCGCAGCTGTCACATCTGCCGGTGTTGGACCTGGAAGGGAAATCATCGCTGTAACTGATGAAGGCGGTAACGTGTAATTTAGTTTCTCAATTTCTGAAATCTTCCGTCTATCATATTCCATCCTTAACCTAGAAAACTACTTTACAATACAAGCTATCATGCACTGCCGTTCTCTGAAAAATTGTATTATTTTTGGCCTGGAATCTTTCTTTCAACTGTCAATATACTTTGGTGACATGTATTTGCAGTGGAAATATCATTTTTACGATAAAGAGTGAAAGACATTATCTTATTTGAAATAGTAAAATCACAGGTCTATAAGAGTCCCATCTACCTCCCAAAGTCTGTTCAGAATATTCAATGTTTCATCTTCTTCTACTTCTTCGCCTTCTGCTCTTCCATTTTGCACTTGACAAAACATTTCAGTCGTCTGCTTAATGGCTCCAGCCATCTGTATATGAATAACTGTTTGTTGTTTTAGTGCCAAATCGAGCACCTGTTGTCACGTCTGCTTTCAATACAAGTGGGAAAAGCATTCAGATTGAATGGGTGAATATTCCATTGCCTTATCAAAATGGCTTCCTATTAGGGTACACCGTGCATTTTCACCGATCTGATCAAAACGGCAGCGCTTCAAAAATTGTCAACTGTTCAACAAGCCATGAAAATGTGACAAAATGTGAAATAAGAGAATTGGATTTGCACACCAATTACACCTTGGCAGTTGGAGGATTTACTAGAAAAGGTGTTGGAATGCTTAGCCAGAAATTCATTGTACAGACAGGTCCATTCTGTAAGTTTTAATAGCAAATATTGATCTCTCACGACTGACTACCTTCTGTTTTGCAGCATATTCGCTCTCTATCGACACAGCTGTGGTATCAACATCATCGTTGTTCACGAAAAGGAAGGGAGCGATCTATCAAAACGGTTTGCCGTATGGATGTACGTTAGAGTCACCTTAACCAGTTGTGAGTTAGAATTTACCGGTAGCCTCTCATCTCCATACAAACGAACTTAGAGCAACATTTCATTGAAAAGGTTTGGTAAGGCTTTGTAAGCAATATTGCATTGAATCTGAAACTAATCTTGCAACGAATTTTTAGTGCATGGGCAGTGGTCTAACTGGGCAAGGTGGTCTTCATGCTCGAAATCTTGCGGTGGTGGAGAGAAAACGAGAAAAAGGTTTTGCAATGAGCCTTCACCTTGGAATGGCGGAGACGACTGCAAGGGGAAACGCCATAACGCTACTTCGTGTAATACAAGGCGATGTTCAGGTGATTGCGTCATTGTGAACAATGCATAGATCTACATAGTTCTGCTTTTCTACTAAGCTTCTTCAGTTTAAAATAAAAACAAAGTGAAAAAAAATGAATTTATCTAATGTATTAAAGTTCATTGGCTTCTAAAGATTTCTCATCCGTTTTAGGGTTGTTTCTGGCATCAATAGGAGAAAACTGCAAGACAATATGTCATAGAAAGGAGTTGATTTGCAATGCAAAATTGGATCTCGATAATTCGACCGACGGATATCGACAAGCTGGGGCCTCATGCAAGAATGTTGGTTTGCGATCGATTTGGAAGAAGTCCTACCACCCTGTTTACATGAATGATACTGGTATCTGTATAGGTTTTCGTTCGATTCCACGACTGATCAATTGCAATGCGACCCCACCGATAGATGGAAGGACAAGAAGGCTGTGCAATTGCTTTGATCAAGGTGTCTTTGCTTGAAATTTTTCATTCAATACTTACACCTTTTCTATCAATGCTATCTGAAATGCAATTTCCATAGTACATAGAGGTACTTTATAGTAAAATAGGCTTACGTTGGCAGGGTTTGCTTTTCGAAAATCCCCCTTATTGATTTCCATACTAGTGTTCATGCTTGGCTAAGGGGAATACCAGCAGATGCACTTTGTCTGCAGCAATGACAGTGCTTTAGCATTTTTATCACATATCTCAAATAAAGCTAAGCCGAAATAAAAAAGCTGCAAAATTTATTGCTTTGGCATTAAATGCAATTTTGATGATTCAAATATGCTGTTAACAATTTGTAACATTACACCATGAAATAAAAAGACAGAGACTTCGCTTTTTCAGCTGATGTCGGATATTCAGAATGGGCTGCATGGAGCTACTGCTCAAAGTCATGCGGAGGAGGAAAGAAGTGGTCGAAAAGAGAATGCAATGTCCCTAATGGTTGTACTGGAAAATACTGGCAGTCAAAAGATTGCAATGCAATGCCCTGCCCAGGTATGGAAGCCTAAAGCGTGTGGCTTACAATGGTAGTTTGATACAGTGGAAATTGACGCAAGGACCATCCTGATTCAACGAATCTCTCAGCTTTCCAATTCGTCATTTTGACAGGAAATGGTTGAAGATTGTTTCTGCACATATTTGTTTAGTTAATGCGTTGATTCATTTAAGAATTTCATTTCGCGGATGAATGCTTTTAAGGCATGTTGGAAGAACTAAGAATGAAATTTATCTTGGCGTATTGAAATCTAAAAATCATGAGTCAACTTTAGCGAACATTTACCTGTTCCCGATGGTTCTCTTTCTAGTGGACGGCCAATGGGGACTGTGGTCTTCAATAACAAACTGTAACCAAACATGTGGGTATGGATATCAACATCGTTACAGAAAATGCGACAGTCCAGCTGCGGCCTACGGAGGAGAAAAATGCTATGGTCCTTCAACTGATTATATTGGAGGATGCAATGCCCATTTATGTCCCAGTAGGTTTCCCAAACTCGCTTCATAAACAATTATCGCTAATGTAGTTAATGGACTGCTTCCTTACCGATGTAAAAGTTTCCTGTTCAAGCCCTGCTCATTTCCTTTTCTTAGATTTTCTTTGTTTGCATAATCAGCAATGAATGTTCATACTTTGCATAAAGCTACGAGTGTATACATGATCATGTTTATCAACATGTCGATCATGGCATATGAATAATAAGAAAGTTTTCCTGCTTGGTACAAGCAACTACAAAGTCCGCCAGCGGGATGGCCTTCACTCATAGACCCCAAGCTACGGGTGAAGTGTTGAGAGGATTGGCACTTGTCCACCTAATTCATTAACTTCCCTAGCAAAGAACGGTACCTCGCTGATGAGGTGCTTCCAATCCCTCAGATCGACTGTGGCACTCTAGTTCACTTCCATTTCGTAAAAAGTAAATTCGTTTGCCAAAGTATGAATTGTCGATGTGTATATGCATAAACAGTTATTCCCACTTTTTTCTGCCTATGCCCATGCAACTATGAGATTATTCCAAAACTCACACGGAAAGTGACTGTCGTGCTTCGAAGCTCTCTAAATTGGCATTGCTTTGAAGACAAAATCTCTGACATCTCGAATAGCTGAAGAATTCCCAGTCGTAGCAGAGTACATCCAAACTGAGACTTCTGACAAAGAAATTTTCTCACTACCCTTTTCTCAACATTTCCTGCGCATAATTTCATTTTCATTTCGCTCGAGTATGCCAGTCTCGATGTAGATTCTCGAAAATGAGAAAAAGCTGACTGTATTAGTAGCGCTGCTCAGTTTTTATACCTTTGGGGTGAAAATTTGACATTTTGATATTTAATTTTCTGCTACTTTTGTAGTATGATTTATGAAAAATTCCGTTTTAACAGTTCATGGTGGCTGGAGTGATTGGGAGACTGACGGTGTTTGCGACCAGGCTTGCGGAGGAGGATTGATGGTAAAACTCCGATACTGTGACAGTCCTATGCCGGAACATAGTGGAACATATTGCGATGGAAGTCCAACCCAGACAGAAAGCTGCAATCTTCATAAATGCTCAGGTATCGATATTTAGCAATAGCATTGAATGTTCATCAATTAGCATTAAAAATGCCATCATCCTGCAACTGCTGGAGATTTGCCTTTTTCAAATTTAATCCAAGCAAATTTATCCCTCTTGTCTACTTTTTGCTACTCCTTGCTGTTTTTTTCTGGTGATTTTGATGGCATCGCAGAACTTCTTGACACGTGAACTAATGGATGGTTTCTTATGCCCAAATGCTCCTCTTGGTTCCAACCTACATACTTATTATTATTCGGGCTGAGGACCGTGGCGTAGTGGTTAAGCATGCGGACTCACAACACAGGTGATGTCAGTTGGATTCCTCCATGTGTCACTTTTAAAACGCCATGGGCGAGGAAGGCATCGAGAAGCCAACTCATGAATTCCACTTCCCTAGATAAAACTCAGGGCCCTGTCTCTGGTTTCTGCTACGCTGGAAATGGAGTATGCAACTCAGGGCCCTATCTCTGGTTTCTGCTACGCTCGAAATCGATTATGAAACTCAGCGCCGTGTCTCTGGTCTCGAAATGGAGTATGTGACGTCATTGGTGAGGAAGGCAACGGGAAACCACCTCATAAAGTTCCATTTCCCAAGAAAAGCTCAGAGCCCTGTCTCTGGTTTCTGCTACGCTCGAAATGGAGTATGCAATGCAGTGAACCTAAGGACCTGCTCCAGACATGAATACCCTGTATCTTCGAGGGACCATATTGTCTTGTTTTTCACTTGTGACTTTCGTTAATTGTCAGGAGTGCAAGTCTTGTTCTGGTTTCGTCTTATCGACTTCATTTGGGACTTTATGTACTACTCTTTAACAAGCCGTGTTAGTACTGATCTTTCAAGAAGGATTCAGCAAAATGTGAGTATTTTTATCAAAGACATCAAGGCAATGATCTTACCTGCATGTTCACTTAGGTCAGCAACAAATAACCCGTTAGAATGTCTAATGCATATCTTCAATTGAGTCATTGTCGCATTTAAATGTAGCTAAATGCAACAGATTCAACAGTTTGTAGCCCCCAACCCATGGGGGCAAAATCTAAAATTTCATCATTATTCCATCATTTTACTGTCAATGACTTCACTTTTGGCAAAAAATGATACTTTTCCTTGAAAAAAATCAATATTTGCCGAAAAAAAGGTTAACATAGCCTTAGCTCTTATCCTTCCTTCCTTCCTTGGTAAATCCTCGTTGGCGAGGAGATCGAATCGTCCATTTTGGCATATCTTTCTCCATGTTTCCGCATGTGCCCCAGCAGGGATCACAATGTGTTCCACCTTCAAGTTCAAAACAAACATCTTGAAAACCAGAAGAGAGCTTGTAACTTTGCAGTAGTTAAGTAGTTTACATTTGCGAAGTCATGCCGAAAGAGTTCATTGCTCGAATCCTACACAATTCTAAAAAAAACATTTTTAACGAAGAAAGAACTTGGAAGCTACTGCATAAAAGTTCTCTTCTCTAGGGATGTCGAAGCCATGCATCTGATTTTTGCCACAACTTGGTTTATTGCTATGGTGCTATGCAGCTTGGCTTGAGAAAATGCCTATAGCAGCTTATTTTGCTCACGTTTTAGGTGGCTGATGTTTACAAAAATGCATCGCATCTTTCTGTAACAAGACTGATCGATTTCAGGTAGATGTAATTTCAGCAACGTTTTGTGATCCCTTTTTTGAATTTTCTTCATTTCTGCTGTCATTATGTGCACTCAATTATTCCAGTAATTACTGACTAAATGAATAATGATAAAGACGAATCTTTATACTGGATTAAACGCTTCAACTTAAGAATAGCTTTTATCAATGTGTGTCCAGTTCTTGTGCCCCAGAGTTACTTCTGAGTACTCATTTATCGACCTCGGAAGGATGGAAAGCTCATTTGACTATTGGCTTGTAGTTAGTGGTTCCGACGACGGGATTCGAACCCAAGTGAGTAGACCTCACAAGATTCGTATCACTGCACCTTAACCACTCGGTCACACACCGGCTAATACGAGGAGTTAGAAAATACTCGGTGATGATTCAAGCTGCATTATTCTTCTGATCTGCTTAGCTTTTTAACTTAATTTGGTAATACCTTCCAAGGCTGGTGCATTGAAAATCATAGATACAATGTCATAACTCATTGCATTCTAGAAAAGAGTTTCCAAGGAAAAGAAGCCGCAGAGATGTTTCGTAAGTTGTTTTAATTTCCTCCTACTTTTTCCTCTCTTTAAACAAAGTGAGCACTTGATGTAAAGTCATAGAAAGAGGACAAGAAAAGCTATGGCGGAACTTCATTTGCCCTAATATGACAAATCCATTACATTCAAACCTCATCTATGGCTATCATAATGGATCGGCTAACCGCAGGAGTCAGGAAGATTGTACCGTGGACAATGATATTTGCGGATGACGTTGTTTTGTGCAGTGACAGCAGAGACGAGGTAGAAGAGGAATTGGAGAGATGGAAGCATGCAACAAAAGCGAGCAAGATTAAGACGGGCTATCTTTGTCTGAATGAAAAGGAAGAGAGTGAAGGATGCTTATCAATGAAAGGTAGCAACATCATTAAGAAAAAGTTCCTTATGTAGCGAGGATCAAGTGTAGACAGTGAAGGAGGGAGTGAGTTGGAAGTGAAGGAATGGATGCAAGCAGGGGGGAAGCGTATGTGGGACAGATGATGCTAAAAATTGAGCCCCTTGGGAAGAAGGAAGAGAGACAGGCCTAAGTGGGGGTTTGCAGATGCGGTAAGAGATGATATGATGATATGATGATATAATGATATGATGATATGATGATATGATGATATGATGATATGATGATATGATGCTATGATGATATGATGATATGATGATATGATGATATGATGATATGACATGGTAGAGGAGGATTTACACGACGGGCAGAAATGGAGCAAATGCATCCGCTGTGTAGACTCCTGACTTCAAGGATGAAGCAGAGAGTGGAAGACGAAGGAGAAGAAGCAGGAGAAGATTTATGTCAGCATCTGCAAGAGCGGGAAGAGACAAGAATTTACCTAAGAGAATATGATATGCAGGAGGGTTAACCGTTTATCTTTGCAACAGAAGGTCTTCTAACAATAACATACAGATCTTGTGAAAATACTTGGCTACGATATCTAGAAACAGACATTCTAAAGAGTTCATCGTTAGGTCAGTGCTTCCACTAACTCTGTGGCATAAGGTTGATCTGTGATATAATCTAACCTTGATGTGGATAGACTGAAACTAATGCATTTTGAATTTTCTTTTTTCAGGCAAACATATGTTGTAGCAAATATTGGCATTTTTTATTCGGAATCTAAAAGAGCTGAGATTCTTTACCTTCAAGATTATGTTACGTCAACAGGAAAACTGTTCTTTCTAAACGTGTCAAAATCAACAGTAGAAGCAGTTGGGAGTAAGCAAGTTCTTTTCTGTATTTCCTTGCATTCGTTTTTTGTTAGCTGATCTGAGGTCCCTAACAAAGTCACATTGACTTTGCACGGAGGTAACCATTCAAAAAGGCGATAATTCAACTCTGACTTGTAGTTAAAGCGTTGTATGCAGACATAATTGCGAGGCAATGGAACAGCAACGACATCTATAGCAAGGCATATTAATGATTCATTGCTGTAAAGCACTTTGAATGCGGATGTTCTTGCAAGCACTGTGCTGCTCAAGATGTAGTCTATTATCTTATCCGCTTTAGCTACAGAATGTTCCATTGACATTGCAAAGTCTCCAATGGGGTCCTGTGGAGTGATGAGTACTCCACATGCTTATCTAGAAACGACTTCTTAAGGCCTGTTCAAAGCAATCATAAAATGGATGAACCTCGTTTCTTCTTCACAGTATTTGAGACAATTCATTGTAGTAGGTAAAATATGCTCACCTTGCAGGAAAAGCTATGCGTTAGAAGTAAAGATGCTTCATTTAAAGCCTGTTGCACTGTCAACTCAGAAATAATTCCGCTTATTCTATTCACAGTATTGACGAATCCGCCCAAAAACTTAACCGCTGTAGCCTTGGACCCACATACAGTTAATGTCACTTGGTCTCCAATCAACGATACGAATCAAAATGAAAACATCACAAATTACTACATATTCTATCGAAAGGTTAATGACAATGTTGGTAGGTGGCAAACACGAGGAGTTCCGCTTGCTAATGCATCTTATAATTTAACACGTTTAAGCCCGAAGACCTGGTACACAATTCGAATGACGACATCTATGTCACATGGGAATGGTCCAGCAACCGATGAAGTATTTGCGCAAACACCAGAAGGAGGTATGAGTTTGAAATGCAGTCTTCACACACTGAAAGCCTATGAAATCATGCTGCGTCTCAGTATATAGTTTTCTGTTACAATCTATTCCACTGCACAACATACTCACTCCATAGTTGTGCAGAGATCAGTGGCATGGTCGGTGCTTTTAGGAACGTAGCTTTTTCTGTGGTTGTAATCCGTTGCCTGTTTGATTTATACTATACCCTAACAGAAACGCAATGGTATTCCAATTTTCAACCACTGCTGTACGACTCCTTACATTGGCCAGTATATTTTCTTCACAGCAATTGCAATCATCAATATTAGTATAAGTGTCATTATAAATTACTTTTATCATTTTGAACGGTAATATCAGAATCCTAATCGACATTGATTATCATAATGGCATAATTATTATTTTTTGCTATGAGTACGCTATTACGCTGAATTGCCTCAAATGCCGAAAAAACAGCATTCCTGCGATAACAGCAATAAATATGTAAATATGACTTGACTGTAGGAAAATTCCGTATAAAGAGCGCTAATAATACTGATAGTACTAATAATACCTTTCCGGTTCTTCTTTTGTCTATTTTCGCTATTCATTTTTTTCACTAGAAATGCCAGGAAATTAGGCTAGCCGAATAAAGATTACCTATTATTAGAGAGATTTTTATTTGTATTTGTATATTTAGTAAATATATCAAAATGAAGTTTGGTAATAATAATTATCATCATAATGATAATAAATCCTTCAATCCCAAAGGAGATAGGTAGCGTCTAGAACTTTTAGATAATATTTTTTCTTAATCAATTTCTTTTTCCTTTTGTTTGTTTATTTCTTATTGGTCATAATTTTATTAACCTCTTTTCAACCAAATATTCAGAAGGGTTCACAGTTGTACATTAGTAAAATCCTTGACTTCTTCACCATTGATTCGATTAGCCAAAACCCTTATCTTCTTCTCAAGAAAATCTAACAAGCAAGAAATTGTCAAAGCTGTATACCACTAAAATGCTACAAGGTCCTGCTCTGCCTTTGTTGAGGTATGTAAACCAAATGACCAATAATCGTCTCTAGACAATGCTATAAAAAGTATCCTCTCTTAGTGCCAAGTGTATGGCCAAGGAACCTGAAGCTGATTGCGACTCAGCCAACAGAAATTTACGTGCAGTGGGATCCCATAGTGGAATATTTCTTCCATGGAGTACCTCTTGGGTATAAGGTGCAATACAAAAATTACAACGAAAAGGATTATAAAGAGATCAAGGTACCATACGAAGCATCAGAAGTCACCCTGGTTGGCCTTCAGTCGTATAGCATGTATGTTGTTATAGTGTGTGGCTATACAGCTGTTGGGAATGGGCCCAGAGTGAACAACGCTACCAGGACTTTGGAAGGCGGTATGTCATTTCCTAGCTTAATCTATCTTAATAGTAGCGACGCAGCAACTTGGAGTATCGATTAGAAAGTAAAACAACAGGTCATTCCTTCTAAGGAAAATGGATTTGCTTTCTCATTGCAACATATCGTAAAATTAAAGCAATTTTGAAGAGAAATACAAGGACCCATCGTAATGTAATGAGCAAAGCAAGCAATGAATGACGTAAGGTCTAATTCACGAAAATCAATGCTCATACCATTTTACGTCTTTAAGACCAAAACTATCAGCATCAAAAGCAAAAATTTTATCATACTTGCATTGGAGATGCTTTACCGATGGAAATTTGTGTTTCTTTCAGTGCCAAGTGAACCACCACCTGGGATTCAAGTGCAGCATAAGATATCATTGGACACAATCATAGTAACGTGGAGTGCAATTGACGAAAAGAAAGCAAACGGAAGATTTAAGGGCTACAAAGTGAAATACACGGCAGAGAAGATAGCAGGGGTCGATGCCGTGATTCCTGGTAGCAATACAAAAGAGATAGTCGTAGACAAGTATACATTCAGAGTCAAAATAAATGGTTTATTGAGCTATGCGTCCTACGAAGTTTCAGTCTGTGGATATACTGAAGCTGGCAATGGGCCGTTTTCAAAAACGTTTTTAGCAGGTAGTATCATATTTATGTGGATCAGTATTTCAAAATCATTCAGAAGAATTTATAGCTTTAGGATTTGTAAGCAATGCAATTTACGATCTATCAGCAGCATTTAGATGTAATGTAATTTTCATGTCTGTCCTTCTGTTCCAGCTCATTTTATTGGGAACAGAAAGCGCTGACATTTCATTATTTTCTTCTGATCAACTGGTAGACATATCAAACTAGACATGTATATGAATATATAGCAACATTTGGATGTCTATATAAATATATTCATGTATATATTCATTTATATTTACATGTACATAAATATTTATACATAGATATCCATATATATATATATATATATATATATATATATATATATATATAAATATAAATGTATATATATAAATATATATATATATATATATATATGTATGTATGTTTATATATATATATATATATATATTTATATATATATATATATATATATATATATATATATATATATATATATATATACATACATACATATATATATACATATAAATACATATTTATATATACATATAAATATATATTTATATATATATATTTATATATATACATTTATATATATATATATATATATATATATATATATATATATATATACATATATATATATATATATATATACATATATATAAATGTATATATATATAAATATATATTTATATGTATATATAAATATACATATATACTGAACATTTGTGTGTGGCCATGCCTCAGATAAAATGTGAATATAAAATATTAGTCTATTTTATACATATATACATATATATTTGAGTTTCCATGCAAATTTCCCAGCAAATCTATGTATTTCCATTTTTTCATCTGCAGATACATGCAAATGTCCAAATGATATATATATCAACTGGTATGAAAACCGGCCGTATTTGATTAAGAGAAGGAATGGCACAATTCACGGACTCTTTAAAGTGATTGCTGACGGCATGATCAAAGCATCTTGTGATACATGCAACGGAGTAACTCCAAGAGTAAATTACAACGTAAGTCCCATTGGAGAAAGCCCAGAAAAGAGGAGTGAGCTTCAAATGAAAGCCAAGATCGGAAACGGATACCATATAAGTTTCCCAATATTTGGTCGAGCAGAAATGAGGAATTTCATGGACGGTCATGTCTTCATTGAGCTTGTAAGATCACCAGGAAGTGCCATCATTGTCAATTGTGACATTGATTACACTGCAAAGACGATAAACGCATTGAAATCTATTGTCAACGTGTGGCCAATGGTTCTTATCATAATATTAATGAGCACGATTTTTGGTGTCATTCTTTGGTTTTTCGTAAGTATTTCTTCACTTTTTACATGATTAATTTATGCTGAATATAAGAGTTTTTTTAGCAAGAACCGTCAGGATTTCCAATAGGAAGAATCCAGTTTTTTCCGTTAGTTATGTGGGAAAATCCTCATCCCCAATAATTTTAAATTCAAAGTTGATGTTTTTCATCTATTTATTCTATTCAATTATCATCATTCGATGTAAAGATATCAGACAATACAAGATAAGCAGGCTCAATACTCCAATGCAATTTTTTCAGAAGGAGAATGAGCTGCCTCTATTTTGAGAAGGCTTTGCATGAAAATGAAATATGCATTTTTACGACCACGTAGACACGTCTCAATCTTTCTTTGTAAGGAACAATTTGAAAATGAAGAATTTATTCGTGGCAACTACATGAAGGGCTCGTGTCAGGGTCTCTGGTGGGCATTGGTTTCGATGACTACAGTAGGGTGCGCCTGAATAAATGCTTTCAAGCCTCTGATTATGTGTATCTACTGTATAGTGTATCATGTGCAGATTTTCAATCTGTTACTAGAAGTAATTGGAATCTATAAAATGTGGCAGCGTTGCAAAGTTTTACGCTCTTCTTCACGACAAATCAAATGGAAGAATACCAAATCATGACTGGAACCATTCACGTAATTCATTGTTGAATACAAAATAGCATAATAATAATAATAATACTCGAATGTATGTATATACAGGAATGACCTATCAACATGTCAAGCATGCTGCTATCATTAGGGTCCTGTAAATCTTATATATTCTAAATTTTCATTATTAATCGATCGACCCATGCATAGTCCATTGCTTTAAAATCAACGTTTCTGCATACTCAACTTGAGCAAAACCCTTTAAAGGTAAGGTGAAGGTTTTAACGTTTTGACTTCAGATATGGTGATATATCGCCCAGAAGTGTCCCTGGCAGGATTGTGGCCATGTCATGGACACTAATCGGCTTGGTTTTGGTTGGAATCGTAACTGGAGCTTTGACGTCGACGGTGACTACACTGACTGTACCACCCGCTGCAAAACTCTACGGTGCAAATGTGAGTTGCTAACACTGTTAAGTTTCCATTCACTTTTATAGGAAAATGTGACATAAAGTTTTACTTGAAACACACAATATGAACCTTCAGATATGATACCACATACGTAAGAGAATTAGCAAGGCCTTGCTCCAGTAAGAGAATTATTTGCACTCTCTGGAAGGTAGATGAGATAGTAGAGATGATTTTTCCCTAAAATATAGATTGAATTCCTTCAAAAAAGATTTTACTTGCTACCTTCATGTATATTTTGTAAATCACGTAAATTTTTACGGTACAAGAAAACAGGCCTATGGCTTAACCACATTTGCATTGGTTTTTGCGACTACCATGTGAAACATTTTGCTCATCCTTTGAGCAGCGTTTTACACACTCTATGAAAGCACAAGCATGTTGTAAATTGTCTTTCTCTTCTATAGACTGCTGTGATCAATAACTCGTTTGACCATAGCTTAGCAATTCGACGGAACGCCAAAGTAATGCAAGGTACCAGCTACTTTGACATTCGACTGTATCAAACAATGACTTAAATTCATGGAGAAGTTGGTATGATTTCATCAAAGTACTAGAAAATTCTCATCAACCATGGAGGGATTTTTAAATGATCAATGACCTTCCAAATGATCACCAATGTTTTACAAGATTGAATCCATCCGTACGACATGATTTCAATCTGTGTTGCCAAAAAATCTCTAAAGCTTTCTCAAGGATCATGGATCTGAGAAGCATGGATTCCTCGTTTCGTTTGGAATATATCAAGTGGAACCCTAGGTAAATTTAGAATTTGTTCTGTGGACTATATCAAGATAGGCAGGTATTCATTAATGCATTTTTTCATTTAGACACGAGATTCCACACAGCAAACGACGTGCTTACTGCTTTGCATAAAAAGAACGTCGATGTTGCATTGCTAGATGCGTTTGTCACTGCTGCCCAGAAGTCAAATCTTGTGGACATGAAGTTAAAAGTGAAGAAAATCATATCAGCGAACAGTGCATATGGGTTTGTGCTTTCGAAAGAGATGGTTCGCCTTGAATACGATTTTAAAAGCCATATTTCATCACAACAAGGCCGAATTACAAGATTTATATCAAGTATGACAAATATGCTAGAGGTGAATGATCTATTTCAGAGAATGATCATGTTGATGAAAAATATTTACGTAGTTATAGTTATTCGTTACCAGTCCCCTAGAACAGGAGTCTGGGACAGCAGTGTAGTTCACAGCCAAGTTCATTCCACTTTCAATCGCGTTTCGTTCGTTTTGTTCGTCAAGTTTTAGAATGAAAGCCCATAGCCACCGGACAAAGCTCTGTATGCTCGGCAAATAGCAGAAATGAATTCTTTCCGTTTCTTTCCATTGCTTTCCACCTTGAGACCAAAAAGTGTAGAAAAAAGGAATTGCCATATTCTGCTCGATCTTTTCTTGTGTTCATTAAACTTCCATTTAGTAATTAATTTGTCTTGTCGATTGCAACCCAATATATGTACCTCGGAAGCAGTGTTTTTTTGCACTTTCTCACTGCATTTTTGGATGTTTTGATAATTATTCGTGTAAAACAACTTTACTCGCAATCATGTTGCAGTCTCACTTTTCCTGCTCGTCACCTGATGTGGTGACGTGTTCTAATGGAAATTATACTGCACAGGTTTCAAATGAAAAGCCACCAAACATAAAGCTCTTTGATCCAAAAACTCCAGCATTCTGGATCGTTTTGGAGTTTGAGCTTGCTGCATTGGGCTTTCTCATTCTTCTTGGCGTTGCATGGACTGTGATTAGGACGTTCAGAAAGCATCGAAAAGTTTCACCACCTTTGGGTAGGTCAACAACTCTCCCCATTGTTTCATTTCGTCTTTGCTAGAGTATTCCCCCGAAGTTTTTCTAAAGAAAAGTGGAGTTTTGGATAAGGAATTTTTTGTTAAAAGTTACTTCATTCCTATAGTGTCTTAATTGGAAAGATTTGATTTATCACGTCAAGGTATTTGATGCGTCTTAGGCATCCTGCTAGTATGATTTTTATAATTGATATTCCATAAATCTAAGCATTTCAGGGCATCATTGTGTTCTTCTATGTTCATTGGCTATTTTCATGCAACATTATTTTCCAGTTTTTCATTATGAAAATATTAAAGACAGGTGTATTATTTTGTGATGCATCTCTGTCTCCTTTATGTTCAAGTGCTAGTAATTACAATTCGTAAAATGTTTCACAATTAGTTTCCTCTCTCTCTACAGATCCGAATATCGTCCTTGTTGACGCTCTTGGAGAAATATTAGAGGAATTTGATAAAAATATGGCAGCTAAGCTTCGGAGCATTACAGATGGTCATGAGAAGCAGGTGCAAAACCTCGCAAATCTGAAAGACAACTTCAAAAGAAATACCAAAAGAATCCGGAACGCAAATTTTTGCTTCTAATACTAATTAAAGCAGACGAAGACTTAACTGGTCTTCCTTTGCAGAGCCATCTTGGCATGGCTTAGCATGACATGGCTTGATATCTTCCACAATGATAGGTTTCGCATGATCATGTTTTGATGTTTTTATACTCTACTAAAAGCCAAGTAGTTGGTCACTGAGGAAGGAAGGTGTTATCTAACTTAGAAAGATTCTTAGACGCTCTAGCTTCCTGGTCTGGCGACATCTAGAAATTAGTACCATTTACAGAGCCAGCTTGGTTCATGATATTCACTGCTAAATTGTGAGCGTAAGTTCGATCTGATTAACTCCCTTTATAGTTATCAACCATGCGAATGATTACTCTGCAAAGGAATTCTACTACTTGTAGATGATACTGTCAGGACAACAACTAGGACAGCTTAGAGATTGTTTATCCAATGCACAATACTGTCATTATGACTTAAATGAGGGTAGAACAACTGAGCGACAATGACGATATTTTTTCTTGCAAGGCAGCAGATTTTAAAGGTAAGGCCTTCTCAAACCTTTCTTCGTAATCTTGCTTGCATTTAGTACTACATCTCTCCGTAAGATATAAACCTAGACTTCATTCCTCTTGCCATTTCCAACATTTCTTCACTTCTTGGTACCTTTCCATTCTCCATTATTTGGGAAAAATACTAGCAAAGGAATAATGCAACGCAGAAATACACTGCCGTTGCTTGCAACAAACTCCTTGAAAAAATGCCAAATTCAAAGTTCTTTCCCACACCATTTTTGATGAATATGGCGGCGCCCATCTCCGTCTCATTAGCCTTTACCATTGGCCTTTAGTCCAAACAGCTGCACAAGCTCTGTGAATGCTACAGTTGAGGGATGGCCATCTGGTAGAACTGTGTGTTTCACTCTCATGCTTTTCCCAACGTTCTGAATTCTAAGCAGGAAAATAGCATGTTCCATTTTTCAAGTCTTTGGTATGACTCGACCGGGTATCGAGCCCTGACCTGCCGCGGACAAAGCGACCATTCTACCCCTGAATCACGGACTTCTTTCATTATCCCATTTTCCTCACAAGCAGAAAACGTCATAGCGCACTTGATTTGCTTGCAGCAGCGACCACATACAGGGCTCCGAGTTTATAATGGGGAAGTTGTCTCTATGAGATGGTTTCCTCATCGTCTGTTTATTGTTAACCGTGTATGATTTCAATCCATCGCTTCTGAATGGCGTATTCCCACATCGATGTTAGTACGAAAATGATGAGCCTTTTTTGATATTACGACACCACTTACCCGCAAGCTAAATCAATCTACATTTGATCAACACCATCCAGTTTTCTTACAAATACTGTACATCATTCACATGAGTCAGATATTCAGATAAATAAGATTTTAGATGCATAACATATTCAAACGGCTGTTTTGAGCATTTTTGCCTACAATCTTCGGCACTTAATTTGTGTGAGCAGATTCATTTAATGCTAGAAATTACGCTGAGACTTACTGTAGCTACCCCTTGTAAAATCCTTTGTAAATCAGCTCCGTTTGAGCCGCTGCTTTTCTTAATTGAATCAGTGAAACAAAATGAAGGGGAATGAGGCAGACAGATATACAGACAGAAAGATAGATGTACAGGCATACAGACAGGTATACAGACAGCATGCATTGGGAAACTAGAACCTTGGACAGCTAGTGGGAGATCATTGATGTAAATGAGGAAAAGAAGAGAGCCAAGAAAGAAACCTTGTGGAACGCCCACTTCTATGTCCCGATCGTTGAATCAACTCCATTGACTTTACAAAACTGCTTTCAGCTAGTTAGGTAGGATTTACACCAAGAGAATTAATGTTGTTGCACACTGCAAAGCTCGAACATTTGACAAAGAATGCTATGATCAACAGCATCAAATGCCTTCTTTAAGTCAATGAACACTATACCATTGTACCAGTTATCAGTATTTTTGAGTAAGCAAGTAACTGTTGAATGAAGGCGCAAAAAGCCAGATTGCCCAAGTGAAAAATGACCGTTGCAATTCATATACTGGTTCAGCTGGTTTGTTACTAGTTTTTCAAAGAGCCTTGAGATGACAGGCAACACCGATATTGGTCGATAGTTGGACTTATCAGTTTTACCTCCATTTTTGAAAATTTGGGTAACCCTAGCAACTTTCCAAGAGTGGGGAGAGAAACTTTTTTTTCAGTGAGTTATGTTGGGGAAAGGCCACGGTGGCCTATACAATGCCCCAACAAAGGAGGAAATAAGAAAGCGAAAAGCTAATAGGGGAGAGAGATCAGATCAAGTTTACTGATCTTAGATTTGAAAGATGGCAAGTTGTAAGGGAAAGTAAAAGGGAGGCAAATGTCAAGTGGCAACTTGTCCCAATGGATGCATTAAACAAGAAAGCAAGCAACTTTTCAATGAAAGGCAACGTAAGCTTCAAGAAGTAGCTTGGCATGTTGTCAGTCCCAAAGCTCTTTGCTGTGTTAACCTTCGCGAATGCCTCCCTGATCTTTTGCATTTCAGCTGCTCTGAAGTAAAGCTTCGCCTTCTGCTTATTAATTTCTTAAGGTAGAACATGCTATTGGTTCTAACAAAGAATTGTATGAAGCTAGGGGCTCTTCAAGTTTGAAGCAAGAATTCTTGCACTCAGGTTATGTTGGTGGTGTGGCCGAGTGGTTAAGACGCAGTGTTGCGAACCTTGTGAGGTCTTCTGTCCTAGGTTCGAGCCCCATCGTCGGAACCATTTTACCACAAGCCGACAGTCAACTCAGCTGTCCATCCTTCCGAGGTCGGTAAATGAGTACTCAGAAGTAACTCTGAGGACGAACACTGGACACACATTGATAACAGCCAATCTAAAAGCAGAAGATTTCATCCAAGCCAGGTCTACTGGTGATCTTCTTGCGTATGCTGTCCATGTCTAGTCCTCTGCTCTAGAATCTGTCGTGAGAGCAGAGTGATCTCTCTCGATATCTCCAAGGACTTTGATCGCATCTGGCACAGAGGTCTTCTCGCTAAACTGCCGATGTTTGGTCTCCATCACACTCTCATTAAATCGATTGGTAGTTTCCTCTCTGATAGGTCGATTGCCGTCAGAGTGGATGGCTTCCTCTCCAATCTGCACTCAATCAATGCTGGTGTACCCCAGGGCTCTGTCATCTCCCCTGTACTATTCATCCTCTTCATCAATAACCTGCTCATCTCCATGTCTTCTAGCATTCACTCCTTTGCTGATGATACCTTCCTAAGTTCTTCATTTTCATTCAATCCAAATGACCATCCTTCCACCGATATCCAACTCCACAGAAACATTTCAGCCTCGCTTCTCTCCAATGATCTGACAGTTATTGAGAAGTGGGGTAAAGACGACCTAGTTTCGTTCAACCAAAGCAAGACGAACAGGCTGTCATTTCACGCAAACGTAATCAAAACTTTCCAGCTGTCTTCATGAATGGTAATGAACTGGAAACTTCAGCTTCTTTCACACAACTTGGTCTTTCTCTTTCATCTAATCTCCCTTGGAAAACTCACATCCATTCCCTTGCTAGACATGCATCTCAAAAGCTCGGTTTCCTCGCCAGAGCCCGTGGGTTTTTCTCATCTTCTCGCCTTCTATCTATATACAAGTCCCAAATCCGTCCATCTTTAGAGTACTGCTCCCACGTCTGGGGTGGTGCTCCAAAATCTACTCTCTGTCTTCTCCACAAAGTCCAGTCCAAAGCCATTCGTCTCATCAATAATTCTAACCTCACCAAATCGCTCCCACCTCTTTCCCATCGTCGTTTAGTTGGAGATCTTTCCATCTATTACAGATACTTTAACGGACATTGTTCTCAGGAGATCAGGGATATTATTCCAGTTCCTCTGAGGCGTGTCAGGACCACCAGAAGCTCAACTCATTCACACTCTTTCCAAGTTTCACTGCCTACTTCACGAATTCTATCGCACAAATCATCATTCATCCCAAGAACATGCAATTTATGGAACGTCTTGCCTTCTTCTTGCTTTCCTGAGTCCTACAACTTGCCATCTTTCAAATCTAAGATAAATATACTTGATCTTATCTCTCTATCCTCATAGCTGCTCGCTTTCTTCTTTCTTCCTTTGTTGGGGCTTGGTATAGGCCACCATGGCCTTTCCTCACATAACCCATTAAAAAAAAAAAGAAAAAAATATAAATATTCGTAGTTCGTTCGAGTAATGGCATTATCAAATAAAAGATCTACACAGTACTCGCTCGTGCTGTCTAGACATGGTAATAGTTAAATGAATTCTCGCTAATCTAGTTGGAGCGACATTCTCATGTGAAGTCATAACAAGAATTTAATACTATACAAGTGAGAAAAGAATGATTTTCAGAATTTATTCCAATGCATTTGTAAGCAGCTTGTAATGAGACAGCTGGGAACTTTCCTATCGTTTTCTCTGTTACGAAACCATTGCTTTCGCAATACTGCGCACTGTCGCTTCTTGACTCAATCGCCCCTTGTTTCACAGCAACCGGCCGATATCTTCTGCTTGTTCGGTTTTCCTTCCGAAAATGCCGCTCAGTTATTTCCTTGTATTGAAAGGCGTCGCTATTCTACTCTGGAAGTCAAGTGTCATCTGTGAGGCTGTTACTCTGGCCGTCATGCTTTTTGCTTTTGCACTTTCATTGTATGGAATAGCCGTTAAATTGCAAAGCTCTTGATTAAAGTCCGCAACCATTTTCTTGATTATCTTATCTCGGCCTCCTTTCATATTGGGTGACGGCCAGGCGTTTCCGCGTTTCTCCTTTGACGCGGTCTCATCACAGAGATCAGATTTTCATTGCTCACGCTTTTCTCAATCGAAAGGAGAATCCTGATGAACAGAGCTCGTTTGCTTTTGTCGGTGGAAGAAGTTAGAATTGTCTTTTTGTCCTAGGCCCGCCTGAAAGTGCTTTTTCAACATGAAAATTGCGATAAAAAAGAGCTTGTTTGTACGCATGCATCCATGATAGCAGGTTCCACTGTTTTCGCGGTACCGTTGCATCTGCGTGTATGTACCCTAAAAGTCATTGATATCTAAATGAAAAAGTTCTCCTTTCAATCTACTTTATAATTGGGCACGTTCTACGAAACACCAATTAATACCGGTGGTGTTTAACAGATAACCTGCAGATGTCGTTGCAATCATAAGTATGTTTTCAGCTTACCCCGCGTAGGGAGAACGTTAAATTGCTTTTTGCCGCAGTTAGGCTGACGGCTTATTTTTGGCATTATCTGGCTCTTCAGTTCCATTTCAGCGGGTGGGATTCCACATCTGCACCACTTTGAAACTTGGTGGGGGTAGTTCGGAGCATTTGAGCACCAGCTATGCATGATATTATATACTGTGAAATTTTGCAATGGAGGTTCCTCAAACATAAGGCTAATCATGTCGCCTGCTGGCTAAAGGACAACCAACTGTCCGTCAGGGAACAAATTTTCCTGCACAACATTTTCGTCGTGCGAATTTTGCAAATCCAATCTACAACTGAAGATGCAATAATTGCAAAGATCGTCGCCATTTGTTAGTAGCACATGATTGACTATGGTATGTCCTTATTGGCTCGGCTGAATTTGAACCAATGCCATTGGCTCTCATTAAGGCACAAACTTTGCGGATTGATTTCCCATCATACTCTATGACTACGCAATCTAAATGTCAGTATGGCTCAGTGGAAAGATTCTTGCTCACTGACCCTATAGTCAGTGGTTTAGATCCATTCTCAGCTAAAATTTCACTTAGAGTTATTGTGTCCTTGCGCTTAGTTAAGATCGTCAAACAAGAGCCTCTGTTTTCTCTTTCATCGTCAATCAACGAACCTAAACGTGTAGAATTGCCAGTGATAATTAACAGCTAATGTGAAAACATGATATACGGCATGTATATGACCAATGTCTATATATGGACATTGCAAGACTGAATAGTGAGGAGAGTTCAAGCTCTCTGGAATGCTAGGCGTGGAGACAACGGGGTGTAGGGACAATGAGAGACCACGAGGTGTGGGGACAACGAGGTGTAGGGACAACGAGGCGTAGGGACAATGAGGTGTAGGGACAACGAGGTGTAGGGACAATGAGGGACAACGAGGTGTAGGGACAACGAGGTGTAGGGACAATGAGAGACCACGAGGTGTAGGGACAACGAGGTGTAGGGACAACGAGGCGTAGGGACAATGAGGTGTAGGGACAACGAGGTGTAGGGACAATGAGGGACAACGAGGTGTAGGGACAACGAGGTGTAGGGACAATGAGAGACCACGAGGTGTAGGGACAACGAGGTGTAGGGACAACGAGGCGTAGGGACAATGAGGTGTAGGGACAACGAGGTGTAGGGACAATGAGGGACAACGAGGTGTAGGGACAACGAGGTGTAGGGACAATGAGAGACCACGAGGTGTAGGGACAACGAGGTGTAGGGACAACGAGGCGTAGGGACAATGAGGTGTAGGGACAACGAGGTGTAGGGACAATGAGGGACAACGAGGTGTGGGGACAGTGAAGTGTAGGGACAACGAGGCGTAGGGACAACGAGGCGTAGGGACAATGAGGTGTAGGGACAATGAGGGACAACGAGGTGTGGGGACAGCGAAGTGTAGGGACAACGAGGCGTAGGGACAATGAGGGACCACGAGGCGTGGAGACAACGAGGTGTAGGGACAACGAGGCGTAGGGACAATGAGGGACAACGAGGTGTGGGGACAGCGAAGTGTAGGGACAACGAGGTGTAGGGACAGCGAAATGTAGGGACAACGAAGTGTGGTACAACGAGGTGTAGGGACAACGAAGTGTAGGGACAACGAGGTGTAAGGACAATGAGGGACCACGAGGCGTGGATACAACGGGGTGTAGGGACAATGAGGGACCACGAGGTGTGGGGACAACGAGGTGTAGGGACAACGAGGTGTAGGGACAATGAGGTGTAGGGACAACGAAGTGTAGGGACAACGAGGTGTAAGGACAATGAGGGACCATGAGGCGTGGATACAACGGGGTGTAGGGACAATGAGGGACCACGAGGTGTGGGGACAACGAGGTGTAGGGACAACGAGGCGTAGGGACAATGAGGGACAACGAGGTGTGGGGACAGCGAAGTGTAGGGACAATGAGGTGTAGGGACAGCGAAATGTAGGGACAACGAAGTGTGGTACAACGAGGTGTAGGGACAACGAGGTGTAGGGACAACGAGGTGTAGGGACAACAAAGTGTAGGGACAATGAGGGACCACGAGGCGTGGATACAACGGGGTGTACGGACAATGAGGGACCACGAGGTGTGGGGACAACGAGGTGTAGGGACAACGAGGCGTAGGGACAATGAGGGACAACGAGGTGTGGGGACAGCGAAGTGTAGGGACAACGAGGTGTAGGGACAGCGAAATGTAGGGACAACGAAGTGTGGTACAACGAGGTGTAGGGACAACGAAGTGTAGGGACAATGAGGTGTAGGGACAACGAAGTGTAGGGACAACGAGGTGTAAGGACAATGAGGGACCACGAGGCGTGGATACAACGGGGTGTAGGGACAATGAGGGACCACGAGGTGTGGGGACAACGAGGTGTAGGGACAACGAGGCGTAGGGACAATGAGGGACAACGAGGTGTGGATACAACGGGGTGTAGGGACAATGAGGGACCACGAGGTGTGGGGACAACGTGGTGTAGGGACAAAGAAGTATAGGGACAACGAGGTGTGGGACAACGAGGTGTGGGGACAACGAGATGTAGGGACAACGAAGTGTAGGGACAACGAGGTGTGGGGACAACGAGGTGTGGGGACAACGAGATGTAGGGACAACGAAGTGTAGGGACAACGAGGTGTAGGGACAACGAAGTGTAGGGACAACGAAGTGTAGGGACAATGAGGGACAACGAGGTGTGGGACAACGAGGTGTGGGGACAACGAGATGTAGGGACAACGAAGTGTAGGGACAACGAGGTGTGGGGACAACGAGATGTAGGGACAACGAAGTGTTGTCACCTCGACGGGAAGGACATACGACACTGCTCGATAAGCCAAGAAGCTTCTCAGCGTCCAAAATTCTACTTTCGGATGCTAAGCAGAAGTCATGGAAAGCTTTAGTTGCGTTTGGTTGTGAAGTTGGATGACAAATCTTCTTTTTAACCTAAATTCGAAACACCTTATGAATATAAACTAATCTGAATTGCTTATCGTTTCTGATTCATGCGTTACATTTGCATTGAATAGAATCCTCGTTTTCAACCCTCTTCACACGACCTCCAGTTTGTTTCTAGTTACAACAGGACGTCGGCTTTAAGCAACTTATGCGAAGAAGATAATATAAAGCGTTGAGGGCCGGTGAGAAACACCATAATATTGTCGGGCCACCTTAATGCAGGTGCCAGCAACGCTCGCTTTTCTCGTGTTTTCTCATTCGCCCAGCTGTACATATGTATTCTTTTATTCTCTTTGCCAGTATTTTAGTTTTTTAATTAATACGTCGAATGATCAACTTTTAATCTCATTGCTGTTCTTTGTCGATGAAATGATCATGTTTGTTAAGAACACCCAAGCGATTATTTCATACTCGGAAACTTCCATTGATTACCTGACAGTTGAAAATCTCATTTTCATTATCTGCAACATAGTTTGAATTAGGAGGACGAAATGAGAACTCATGGTTTGCGATAATTATTGTCAATGCTTTCATTGATCCTGGACCACTTTTGATGAGGAACGAGAAATTTGGGTGCAGTTAGTGACGTCAAACTTCTGATTAGATAATGCTAGCTCATTGCATTATTTCAATAGTTTATGGTATTTCAGTTATCTTCAAATTATTGACTGTTAATTTTACCACTAATAGTAAATTTATTTTTCTTTGGCAGTTAGCATTCCATGAGCGCATGGTTCACTGGACACAGCTCTTTAACGCCAGCATTTAATCTGCTCTTTGATTTCACGTGCAGGACCCAATTATCTTCAATGTAACGCATTTTGACTCATATCTGAGATTTTCGATGTGCAAAGCCATTACGTTATGAAGGGAAATCAAATTATGCCGATCGTGGTACTTTTGAATGGGAAAATTGCCCTTTGCTTCAGTAAAGTGGTTAAGAACATCGCTTGCCTCTGCTAATCTATATGAAAACTTTGGTTGACTTTTTTCAACTGGATGGTTTTTCCCTGATGAAATTTTATTTTTTCTGCAATTCGTTTTCTATCATTAGCAAAGAGACCGAATTCTAATTAAATAAAGGAAACGGGACTTGCCAGACATGGTAAAGCTTACACAATTAGAAAGATTGATGTAAAGATCTCTCTTTGAGTACCATTAGTCAAATAAAGCAAGTAGGAAATTAATGTTTAAAAAATATGTATTTGTGGTATCCACTCTCACCTTCTCCTACATCCCAGAAGAAATCATATTCAGAGTCCTAGCACGACTAAAGCCATTCAACTCTCCACCATGGGCGTTTACTGAAAAATTCCGTGTTGAAGAAAAAAAGAATTCTATATTCTTTATACTGGATTTTTAAAAGATCTTTTCAAATTTTTGTGACCAGGTTCGATTTTTTGCTTTATTTAGGTGTATAGTTGAGGAAATTACTCTTGACAGTTCATAGTTAATAAGCGATGCAAAATGCGTTTAATTTTGTGCAGGTGTAATGAGGTTGTTGGTATAGCGGTTTGAGCAAGTGTCTTTTCTGCGGTATGCCACGGGCTTGATCCATTCATTCTGTTAAGCATGAAGTACATGTGCACATGGCGCACTAGGACCAACTACCTTCTTCCTTCAACCTATTGGGTTCTGTGTTCAGGGGCGTGGCAATGTGGGGATTTGGGGTTGTGACATACCCCCAGTTTAACAGAAGCCGTCGGTAATTTTTTGTCGGTAAAAGGTAGCATGAAGATATTGGCTTGTCGATGATTTGCGGGAAAAGGTGAATCTAGAAAAACCTTGAGACACCTTTCGAGACAGCTAAGAAAGTTATGTTGTATACAATTCAGTTACAGAGGCACAACAATGATACCAGAGTGTGAAGTCAGGTTTACTATAAAACTCCCATGCTATGATACTATTAAAAGTTTTCAATCAAAGCCAGTTGGTAAATCTCTTTTGCTACACCCCTCCCCTCCCCCAATCACAAGTCTTTCGGTATGCCACTGCCTGTGCTAATCTGGTGGCTCAGACAGCTCGGTCCAACAATGTCGGAGCCCATTCCCGGATACCTTACGTCTGTCCACCCAACAGTTACTGGGTACCTGGACTGAAGTCTGCGACAAATTGCGGCGAGCAAAGGAAGTGGTCATCCTACCGCACAATGGTATGGCACAGGTTGACATCATCCACAGAACACTACTTTCCATTTTACTTCACTGATAAATGCTCTTCGAAAGCTCCATATTGCCTGCTAAATGTGCGATAAATTTATTCTGAATATTTTCAAAATAGAATTGCAATCGCTCTATGTTCATAGACAAACGAAGGAGTCGTAGAATGATCCCACCTGCTGCCATTATAGATAGTTTATCTTTACAGACAAGACCGCCTCCTTGGCCTAATCTCCATGGATTCATCGATGATAAGAAGAGACCATTGGTGAATCTTGTCATTTGTTAACCGTGCTTTAGCTATTCTTTGCACTTTACATCGTGGAGCGGTTGGTTAACCGGTAAAATGTTCACCTAGGAACGCTTGGGTTCTTGGTTCGATACCGGTCCTCGCCAAATCAACCTACATGTAGCACAGTTCCGTTGAATACATCGTCTGGGAGCTGATGGCAAGTGGTGTAGTACTCCAACTCAACAAAATGAACTAGCTTCCCTTACTAAGTTAGTAAACAGTACTGTCCAATCCTGCATGATGCGTAATCACGTGCAAATTTTTTCCGGTTGCTGCATGAATCTTCTAACATCTGCGACAAAAATTGTCAGAGCCACGAGATAGAAACCGTCCTACTCTTTTGTCAAACATCAGGTATTCTACTCTTATTTGAAATTATTTCCGCATGATACTGGCATTTTTTAAGCAAAATGCTACGCTGAGCGACATAATTAGGTTGACACAAACGAACTGAATATCTTCCCTGGTATAATGCTACACGTAAAAGGATGTCCTTATTTTGAATGCGACTAGGCATGGTTCTCTCTGCTTCCATTACATTGCCTTATTCTTCACATGCACTTCACTGAATATGTTTAATTGGACCAAATCAACATATGCCTTTCTCCACCACCACAGCGACTGGAAACTGGAGCTCACGAGTACGCCGTTTTTCGCAGTTTCATTACCTACAGCTGCCGAGTTTCAATGGAAAGACCACGATATCATGCGGTGTTCTGACGCAAAAAAGGAATAAATGGCAAAATTGGAATGGCAAGGTCAGCTGTGAATGTGTTCAACAAAATCTGGAAAGATAAGAATGCCTCCCTTCACACTGAAATGAGGCTGGCCAAGACGCTTGTGTTTCCTGCAATTTATTCTGGGTCAGAATCATGGGCCCCTAGATCTTTGGGAAATCAGAGCGGAAGAGAGTATAATACTCTTTTGACTTGTGGACTGGAAAACGCTCCTGAGAATGTCTTGGATGGAGAAGAATTCCAATGCTTAGGTGAAAAACCTGGTCAAATGTGACCAAACCTTGGAAGCAACTATTTTCAAATTCCAGCTGCAATACATCGACCATATTCTTCCGAGTACAGGCTCTATGGGGAAGGACCTCCTTACCGGTTCGTTTCCCGGACAGAGATGGAAAGGCAGACCTCGCAGGCGTTTCTGGGACAGTTTGTATGGGGATGGGGGCAAGGGAAACTCTGACGCTCGCCGAAGATCCAGATATATGTAGGTTGGCTATCATGTGGTGTAATATTCCGTCACTTGATCTGATCTCTCTCTCCTCTTAGCCTTTCGCTTTCTTCTTTCTTCCTTTGTTGAGGCATTGTATAGGCCGCCATAGCCTTTCCCCAACATAACTCACTAAAAAAAAAGAAAACTCTCGCTTATGGAGTAGGAAAGAAAACTGAAAACTAGCAACAACTGACTCTCAACAGAACATAGCAATTTTCATTTTAACGTGTGTCACGCTGCCAAGCCAAGTCCGGTTCCGTCCATACTTTCCCTAGTCCTGATAACTAGTTTCTCGTAGTTGCAGATTCTTTAGAATTCCATTGATGCTTTTCAATAAGGAGAGCTTGCTAGAATACTGCACATAGCTTTAACTTTTGATGTTGAAGGATGAAAAAGAGAGTAAATTGAACAGTAAAGAACTACAACGAAGCAGTATATCATGAGAGTAAAATTCCCTGATCCCAATTAACTGCTGTCTCTCGTTTAAAGAAGGAACTAAAAATATTTGCTTCCTTTTTCTAGAAAGCTGCCTAATCATTAAAAGAGTTTGATGACTATTTTCAACATTGTAAGTAAGAATTGCCTCAAAATAACGGTGACTGACTGACACTTGAGGCCTAAGACAAATTCAAGGTAGAAGAACATTGGTCAGCACCAGTTGGAAAACAAGTACCAAGCTTCTATTTGAATATGACCGAAGTCATTTTAAACTGTTCTTGGCTAAGCTCAAGTAGGTGCCACAATTAATTTGCTATACTCTCCGTTTTGGAACGTCTCATATTCACTGTCGCTCTACTGGTACTTGGATGGTTCACTATTAAAAGGCAACCCACTGGAATCATCTAGTCAAAAAAGTTGCTTTTTACACTCCTTGGAGACACTTGTGGCCAGCTAATTTCATACTTAGACAAGACTTTTCACATCGTAAGCCTGATATGAACCAGTTTCTGCTTCTGATAGATACTTGTGACGTGTGCAGGTAACTGGTACTTTTGACCTGAAAGCAAAACGGATGAACTTTACCGACATCGGCGTGCACGAGCTAATCAGAACATCAAAAATAAAGGCGATGACGGAATGTTTGCTGTAATTGGTATCCTTTATCATGATTGATAAACAAGAGGGTGTTCTTAAACGAGTGCCCTTTGCCAATTGTGGCCGCCCTATTCACGATTCAAACACTCTTGCTTGATTAACACGCTTAAGTACAAGCAGCAGGTGAGGTTTTATGAGGTGTCATAGTTTCATAGGCTTTTATTATCTAGTGCGTCTAGTCACTGTCTATCACATTTACATCGGCGTTGCAAGGCCTGTGTATTCCGCTTGATTCTTAATCACCCTCGCTTCTCATCTCAAAGTCTTTAGAGCATCCAAATGCTTTATCTGTATGACTTTGGTCAATTGCACCTCTAGTTTTCTCGACCTATGTATTGAATGCTGAAGAGAGGTTCTTGCAATGGTCCAGTAAATGAGATGATTGCAGTTCAACCTAATGACATGGCTTTTAAAATCCCTACACAATATTTCAGCGTTGGCTTCAACGCTACATAAAGATTTATTCTTCCCATTCAAGCAGCCTGTTTCCGACTTGCAACAGCTTCCATCCCATCTCAAACAGAATAAAGCAATTTCAGCTCTCTTTCTCTACTTCTTTCCTTCTTTCCTTCTTTCCTTCTTTCCTTCTTTCCTTCTTTCCTTCTTTCCTTCTTTCCTTCCTTTCTTCCTTCCCTCCTGCCTTCCTTCCTTCCTTCCTTCTCTCTTTCTTTCTTTCTTCATTCTTGTCTTTCTTTTCCTGCATTCTTTTTTTTCTTTCTTATTTTCTTTCCTTGTTTCCTTCTTTCCATCCTTTTTCTGTCTTTTTCCATGTTGAAAGCTTTCCCTTACTAGTATGAACGGTGCCTGAACAGCATTGACTTCTGTAGCAGTACTGCTTCATAGCTGTCTTGCTGCCAGTATCATTCACTGGAATCTCAGATCCCCTCGACAGGTTGCATACATCATATAATTGCTTTTTACAAGACCCTGCATTGCCGACCTTTCATTTGTGAGCTGCTGTTGAAATGTTAACGCCAGCTGCTACCCAAGAGGAGTTTTTGTAACAACTGTAAAACATTTCAAAAATAACGTTCAGTTTTGGAACATTATATGCAACTGTAGATTATGTAAGAATTTTATTGAAAATTTAGGTTCCGCTCTCCACTTTGGATATCAATCCGTGATTCGTCTGTTATTAATGCTATTGTATTAAAAATGACTGACATTAATTAGCCACGAGTTACTAGCAGCACCAACTTTGAATAAATAAATCATTATCATCATCATCATTAAAATATACAACGTTGCCACGGGGCAATATTCTATAAAGAAAAAGTTAAAAACTCATCAGCTGGTGGACTTCTCCGAGTGTTCCTTTCACTTCTTCTGACTTGGACTATTCTCCTTCTCCATTCCTGACGGCTTCCTGTAGCTAGCACTAATTCTTCTACTTTCAACCCTCTCCTTCTGATTTTCTTTCTCACTTCTTCGAAAAAATTGCTTCTTGGTCGTCCTCTTCTCCATTTTTTCGTTTTTTCAAAGGTTTTCATCAGCTCTCTGTGTGGATTGCCTTCCTGTCTTCTTAAGACGTGTCCGAGATAGGACCATTGTCTTTGTTCTTGCACGTCCTCTAACGTTTTCAATTTTGCCTTCTCATACAGTTCCTCATTCCTCCAATTCCTTTCTTCGGGTCTGTAAAATAGCCTCATGAACTTCTTCAAGCATTTTCTTTCAAGAGCTGCGGCTTTTGCCGTTATACTTTTCGTCCATCTTTCCGCATTATACATTAAAACTGGCCTGATGTATGTCTCATAAATTTTGATCCTTCTTCTGCGTGAGGTCTTTCTGCTTGTAATCAGGTGGTGTAGGTCTTTGGCAACTCCAGATGCTTTTCTTAGTCTGTTCTTGATTTCCTGGTCCTCATCAATGAAACTTCCCATTACACAGAGCTCACAATTTTTCTTGGGTGACTTTTTTGTTTTGTCAGCTCTGACATTCAGGTGGTATTTGGCGTAAGCATTTTTCATCTTTTCTTCAATTTTTTGAATGGCTTCTTCATCCCCAATAAATATCTGGTCGTCCGCATAACTAAGTTCAATATTGTTTCTTCCTATCTCTCTTTTCAGTTCGCCTGTTGCCTTTTTCAAGTAGAGGACAAACAATTTAGGCGAAATACCATCACCCTGTTGTGTTCCGTGTTCGCGGTGAACCTTTATAATCATCATTATCGAAAATCTCGATATTTTCACATGAGTATTGCAAAGTCAGTCAATTGTTTTCCGCTATTATTATTATTGCTATTATTTTAGGTGTTTTCTTCAGAGACACGAAATGAGTTGGATGGGGAATGGCAAGCATATCAAACCACGAATCCGAGCAACCTGCAGCAACTTGAGCCTGAAGGCATCGACAATCACTGCATGATGATCTAGTCCTCAAATCCCTTATGCTGGGAAGAAACTGACAGTTTGTCAAGTTTGCGGAACTCATCTGCCAGTTCTCATCATGGCCAGGCAATTACATGCAACGTCTGGAGTATGTTAACAAGAAAATTTGGTAAGCCAGTTAACTGCAATCCTACATTTCTGCTGTTGTATATGCATGGGTGACTGGCTGTCTTAGTTTTTACTTCAATTGGCCTCATCACATACATATACAGTAGCTTCAGCAACCGTGAAATAGTGCTTATCTACGTCAATAAGTTTTGTCCGATCTTGTCTGTTTTTCTTTTAGTAAGTTGTGTCGAGGAAAGGCCCTGGCCACCCATAAAATGCCCTAGCAATGAAAGAAAGAAAAAACATGAAAGGCTAAGAAGACTAAGAGGAGAGGGAGATAAAACCAAGCTAATTAATATTAGATTTGAAAGATAGCAAGTTGTAAAATATGCATATATTTGTCTTATTAGAATTTTCGAGAAAATTTCGATATCATGTCAATAGCGATAATAGTGAGAACGAATAAAAATAAACAGCCATATCAAAAAGCAAAGTTAGCAAATCTGACTCAAGCTTTTGCAATTCTGTCCCGATCGATGCTTTGAAAAAAGACTAGAAACAACTCTTTATAATCTGAAAATTTGCCTTACGGGAAGGAATAACCAAGTCTAGTGCTACGTGCGATACGTTGCCGCAAATGCAGATAATTCGCACAGACGTAATTGTACCTGGGCCAATTTATTAATTAAGAATCTGACAGGAACATCATCATTCTAGCTAGATCATGATGATGATGAGTATATTTCAGGCTTCACCGCTGTAGTGCACTAGAACCTGTGCAAGTTAGTTAGAGAGGTCAGCCTCGATCCGATATAGAGAACTTCGTTTCGCAGTAGAAAGACATGGCGCCTTCATTCCAGCCTGCTCTCTCGGTCAAGCGTTAGATCTAAGTGCATATTCGAGACTGTGTCCAGATACGCAACGACCACCCATGAAATCAAAAGCAAGCACTGCTGGTACTACATGCATTGTAACACAAGAAAAGCGCTCTGTGCCAGGTACAAAACTCAGAAAACCCAAAGCACAGTGCATGATAACGACTCGGAAGGTGTCGCATTGGTGGTGTGGCTGAGTGGTTAAGGCGCAGTGTTGCGAACCTTGTGAGGTCTTTTGTCCTAGGTTCGAGCCCCATCGTCGGAACCATTTTACAACAAGCCAACAGTCAACTCAGCTGTACATCCTTCCGAAGTCGGTAAATGAGCACTCGGAAGTAACTCTGAGGACGAACACTGGACACACATTGATAACAGCTAATCTAAAAGCTGAAATGTTTCATCCAGTTTGAATGTTCGTAGTTCGTTCGTTCGCCTGTAGATTAAGCTCCTTCTAAAAGGCACATAACAGACTTCAACGCAGTATCCGAAGAAGTCAGGTGGGTGTGCGATTCTTGGAGATCCTTGAGCATACGAAGAGGAGCACATGTGGGCTTGTATCAGAAGACAGTCAAAAGAAGAGGAGACTTAAGACAGTCTGTTTTGCATAGAAATTGCTCAAATATCCCAAAACTTACCTCCAAAAAATCAGAGGAAACAAAAATAGTTTCCAAGGACTTCTATTTGTGTCAGAATTTGATAGCTGTGATTGATTTTCATCTTTATTTGTATTCTTTAGATTTATGTAAAAGGGACAGCAATAGAAACAGATTGAGTCTAATGAATCGATTGTCGTGATAATGTATTGCCACAACCAACTATCTTTCCCCTCCTCAAAACAGAGCAACTCTGAAATTTTCACGTGCATCCAGCGACATTCTGTTGCAGCTATTGGGAATCGTACTGGATTTTCAATACGAAGTAACCCAGCAAGAAAGTGTGCGATTGAAGTACATTCCGAGCGCCGATTCCAAGCCCGGATAAATTTGGAGTATTGGCAACAGGAATGGAAACCGGACATGAAACCAGGAATCCCTCATTCCAGACTACACACAAGGTGAATGTGTTTTAAGGCTCGTCTGCACCGGAGACCCCACTTAAGAGGGTTAAAGCCAGAAGGAGAGGAAGAGGAAGAAGAGATTCCATAGGAAGTACGCCATGTAGTACTGTTGTTTCGTTTCGCCACTGTCCTTACTGACAAACTGGTCTACGAAAGCATCCGTGCATTACCATCCATCCTCATCGTTGGCTTGACTAAGCATCCGTGCATTACCATCCATCCTCATCGTTGGCTTGACTAAGCATCCGTGCATTACCATCCATCCTCATCGTTGGCTTGATTAAGCATCCGTGCATTACCATCCATCCTCATCGTTGGCTTGACTAAGCATCCGTGCATTACCATCCATCCTCATCGTTGGCTTGACTAAGCATCCGTGCATTACCATCCCTCCTCATCGTTGGCTTGACTAAGCATCCGTGCATTACCATCCATCCTCATCGTTGGCTTGACTAGGCATCCGTGCATTACCATCCATCCTCATCGTTGGCTTGACTAAGCATCCGTGCATTACCATCCATCCTCATCGTTGGCTTGACTAGGCATCCGTGCATTACCATCCATCCTCATCGTTGGCTTGACTAAGCATCAGGGCTAAGTACCGGTGCTGCTTGCATGATCAACCACACTGTTCTTCTCTTTGCAGTGGTTGAGCTCCTGCAGAGAAAATTCCAAGAAGAGAATTTCAGCTACTCTCTGAAAAGTCGAAAATTCACAATTTTCTTACAGACGTTTTCAACCTGTCTTGGCTATGGTCTTGGCATCAAATAAGTCATTGAAATGCATCATCAGCAATTAATACGAGTGAACAATGCTTGTACTCCTTCTCAAAACGAATAGGTCGCAACTTAAATTGGATCCAAGTTTGCTATTGTCATCAACATCGGCTTCGCCTTGACGACCGGCATCGCCTTGACGACCGGCATCGCCTTGACGACCGGCATCGCCTTGACGACCGGCGTCACCGACATCTGCAATGGGGAAACGTGTTTCGTATTAGAAACTCCTGGTAAGACTATTCTCTGCGCTCTTCTGCAATTGAAATAGTCCGTGTCACTTCTAGCTGGGATTCCTTTTCAATCTCGAACTGCTTTGCCACTCCCACTTCAATTCGGTATTTAGGCTTTCAAGGCATTTATTGTTGATCGACTCTCTCCGAGCTACGTTGCTACATGCATAAGCGTTTACTTGGTGATGCTACATTCCGAATCTTGGGTGATGTCATAATAAGACGGTGCTGCCTAAGGACGAGGTTGCTCAAATCTGAATGAGAGAGTTCAAAAATGCTTCGATGAAAAACTGGTGGCCGAACAATATGAGGCATTTTCAGCTCATTGCAAGGCCTTTTAGAGCATCTTTTCAAAACACTCTTCGAACCAACATCAATTTTTACTTTTGATGATTCCTGATTTCATTTTATGTTTTTCTGATGCAGACTGACAGCGACAAGATGTGCTTGTTTTTTCTGATGAACGCAATCATTTACTGGTTGAAAACAAGCTCGCATGAAAATTGCACTGTGATCTTGAAAAAGCGATATCGTCAGCATTTTTCACCCTTGCGGAAAATGCAGCTGTATGAAGGCCTCTGCGAAGGCTACACCCATTTAATGAAAAAGTGTTGATGTGAACAGCTAGCTTAACATTGAGCACAGATTGTTGAATGGGAATGTAATGTCATCCAAAGCACCGCATTGTTGGGAAGAACTTACCTAGCACGTGTTTTAAGCTCACGATTCCTTTCATTTCGGTAAGGACTGTGTTACTATCATAGCCGAAAAGTTGCACAGAGTGTCTCAAAGATAGAAATTTCGATTCTTGTCGGCACTTGCTGATGAAATAAACACGGTTGACCTCGTCTGCGTTTCAAACTGTTGAAAACGTGCTCAATTATTGAGCTGAGCAATCTATAAACAGCAGTTAAGCCAGTCTTAACTGACTTGTTTTCAAACTTCTTGAAATGCATTTGATAACATTGCATTGAGCGTCTAAGCATCTCAGCACTGCACACATCCCCATTTCAATACTTTTATGAAAACATGGAATGGTTCTAGAGACAGGGGCAGATTTTCGTATTCACTTTCAGATTACACGGAGCAAGTCTGTTTTATTTTGAAGGTGAGAATGGCTTGGTGGGAATCTGCTCAATATGTGGCTAAAGGGATCTGCGTGCACTGGTATTTCTTTCTAGAATGTGTGCTCTTATCAATGGTCCAAGCGAAGCTTCCATGAATAAAACACATGCTATATTCTTCCTCGCACCCACTTCTCCAGCCCCCACCGTCTCCACACCATCTCCCCACCGTCTCCCCACCGTCTCCCCACCGTCTTCCCACCGTCTCCCCACCGTCTCCTCACCGTCTCCCCACCGTCTTCCCACCGTCTTCCCACCGTCTCCCCACCGTCTCCCCACCGTCTCCCCACCGTCACTTAAAGGCATGTGTTCTGCTTCATGCAAGAGACAGCAAAGAAGGTGGGTATGTATCCCAATGTGTGTGTATGTTTAGAAATGAAGCGCAATGAACTGTCAGCTGGTAACAACGCTTCCCTGAAATAATGACATAGCTAATTGTAACCAGTAGTTGGTCATTCTGAATATGGCTTTACATGCGAGCAATCTGCGATAAACAACGGGTTCTAATGATAAGATGCAAAGTATAGTTTTCGTCATCGCCATATTATGTAGCACAACACATCATATATTGCTAAATCTCAAGCTGCGATCAAACTGTGAGAAAGGCCTTTTCCATGACTGTAGAATCATTCATACCCGCGAATGTGTTTGCGTGGTCCTTTATGTTTACAAACAGAGCTTGACGGTATACAGTCAGCGAAAGGCTTTTGTTTTACTTAAGCAGAGAAAGAACTGTAAGCAGTTTAAAACTGACAAAAACTGACAAAAACTGACTGATTCCACCCGAATTACCATCACAAAGGAAGTGAGTAAAGAGGTCTGACATCCAATACGATCAATGGTGAACACTTATTTTTGCCATCAATGTCTTTCCCGGATTTTAGACGTATTAGTTGCCTGATATTGATGGAAAATAATCTGCGAATCGATAGAGAAATCGGCGTCTTAAAATTGTGTGATAAACTCAAAGGTCAGCCTTTATCGCTCCTATTTCATGCTTCTAAGCAGCTCTTTGGTGAGCAGGGCTTTATCTTAAAACACCGTAATAGGTTTACATGTTTCTTTTCTATGTGCGGTCAAAGCAAGCCACCACGGCTGGATAATCTGAGAATTTTCTTTGCTCTCGCGGCTCTTCTCTTTCTCGAAGTTGTTGCTTGATTTTCAGCTTGTTACATTGCACTTTGTTTGAGCAACAATTGGAAGAAAAAAATGAATACGCCGCAGAATGAATGAAAGTGCTTATGATTTCCTGTTCGGTTTCTGAGTAAACGTTATCAGAGAATGCCATTCTCTTATCTCATTCATCGAACCATTATTCAGAAAATAAGGAACTTTAGAAAACCCCATTCTAATTTTGCTTCCGTAGCAGCCCTACCAAACCCTTTTTGCTATCGCCCCAACTAACCTCTTCTTTGTCACAGAGTATTAGGGTACCAAACACTGCTTCCAAATTTCCAGCCCTCAACTGCAGCATTCACTGTGTCTGTACATCTTTGTGGCCTAAAGGTTAAAGAAACAGAGAGGAGAGCCGCTCTATTTACTCAAAATGTTGAGGGAAGGCTTTAAACTATCAGAAAAAGTAAGATGCCAACAATTTCCGAAATTTTTAACTGCGGCTTCTCCAAAACTGATTCAAAGTGACCCCAGCTCTCCATGAAGAGGATCGCATCCCCTCTGGCTCCTGAAATTGCTTCATGCCATTTTTCTCCCAGCCTGAATGTGCCATGTTTGCGATTAATGGATCAGTAGTAAGCTCTTCTTCTCAATGTTGGTTGCTTCAAGTTTGACATGAAACAGACGCACTGTTCTGTGGTATTGGCTGAGAAATGGTCGGCAGCTTTTATTACAGCTAACGATCCATGTAGCAAACCTGAAATCCTATGGCGTCCAAACAGTGGCTACCGAGTGACTCCATCTTCGTCATGGGATGGCTCACACAACTTCAAATCTCTTTAACTTGCTCTATTTTTACCATCTTCGTCCTTCGTCATGGGATGGCTCACACAACTTCAAATCTCTTTAACTTGCTCTATTTTTACCATCTTCGTCCTTCGTCATGGGATGGCTCACACAACTTCAAATCTCTTTAACTTGCTCTATTTTTACCATCTTCGTCATGGGATGGCTCACACAACTTCAAATCTCTTTAACTTGCTCAGTTTTTACTTGGATGTCACATTTCGTAAGCATTTGCTCGAAGCATCTCTACAGTAACAGCAGTAAATTCAAAGCTTCAGCATAGGGATTGTTTGCAATCTATTTCTTTGAAGAATGGAGAACTAGAATGCTTCGCACCTCCATTCGTATATCCCCATGCTCTGTGTAAAGCCCCGATTTGAACCGTCCAGAAATAAACGAAGAAGAATCCAGAAATAAATGAAACAAAGTTTCTATGAATAGCAGTTTCAAAGGAGTGATCTATTCTTGAAATACTGTACCTGCTCTTACGATGACATTAACCAAGTTCCGCATAGAGGCAAGGGAGGAGCATGGGCCGAGGGTTTCACGTGCACTTAGCTTTACTTCTATGCTCTTTAATTTATCTTTTTTGTCTTCCTGGAAGGAATTTGCGGGAAGCATTATGTTTAAACGAAGTCAATGTTGAATGTTGATGAAAAGTATCGCTCTTTGTTTGAAGGAAATAGCAGCGCTAATAGTTGTTAAAAACTTCTCGAAATGCTAAGACTGAGAATGAATGGCATATGTAGATACGGAAACGTGTTGCATTTCCTGGCTAATCACTTAGGCAAGCACCTCTCGAAAGCCTCCATGGAGTGATACGAAGCTAGGAAAGATCCACTTGAAAGCTAACGGAAAAGAGTGGACTCGACTTCTACTTTGAATTTTGAAGAGTTAATTGAAATTTTCTTCTTTTTTAGAAGTGTCAGTAAATTTAGGAAACCCTGCACTATGAACTAAAGGGAAAATGATATGATGGAGAATTCAGACTCGTCGCACAACTTGAATCGCTAGACTTATTAAATATCTCTGGTTCCCACGCTCATTACCTTGGCTAAACATGCCACATACCGTTTTTCATCTAGCACAGCTCACTTTTTCCTCGATAAGTTTTATAATCACAGTGAACAGAACACAAGGCGCCTAATTTCGCAGTATGACGTCACATTAAGTGAGTGTGTAATTTCCAGCGGATTCTTCAATCTCGACCACAGCCTTGCAAAGGCTCAGTAAACAGCCAGTAATGAAAAACTATAACAATTTCTAATTACGTCATTCAGATTGCATGTTTCAATACAATTCCTGCATCCGGGGCTGTAGGGTAGCGAGCTCTGGGGCTCAGTCTCCTGGATATTTTGATTTTACGATTCAAATTTAACTGAATGTGTTTGGAAGACTGTTTTTTGATCGAACGGTGTTAAAAAAGCCCATATAAGCCATTCGAGATGTCACACTTTTAATGATTCTATGAGAGCCATGCCCCGTGCCCCTCTATGACGAAACATTTCTGGTGCAATAAGCCCTATTGTTGCATAGCAACTTCAGCCTGTTCGAAGGGCCTCCCTTTATTGAGCTCCATACCGGGTTGCATACTCGATTTCAAGAAAAACAGGAACCTGAGACAGGGCTCTGAGTTATTCTAGGGAAGTGGATTTTATGAGGTGGTTTCCGTTGCCTCCCTCACTAATTGTGTTTCATTGGACACGTGTAGGCTTCGAACTCGCAAAGCCTGTGTTATGAGTTCTCCCGCTTAACCATTACACCACAGTACCACTGTTTTCTGCCTAGCTCTATACCAAGAGAGAATCAAACGTATCGTTTTCGGCCGTATCAATTAATCGCCACAGTAACTTTTTCGCTGTATTCAGCAACGGCTGGCTTTGTACGACGTTGATGTAAAATTTTAAACAAACGGGGTTGCCTTTGGCCTGTCGAATTCTGCGCCTGTGGAAGCGTTGCAGTCCAGCAGTCTATACCTCCGTCATTTACGTCATTGGAGGGCCTATTTTTTCCTTTCACGAAAAATGGAGGTGTGACATCGAAATAGCAGGTTAAAAGCATCCGACAATGAATACGTTCTGGCGATTTTCATGCAAAACTTGCATGAAGTCATAGCCTAGCACAGTGCAGTCAATTTCGAGTGCAAAAAGAACCTATTGCATGTCAGAGGTACTTTCTGCCAGAAGGATGCAGCTTTTCTTGTGTCTTTTCCATTTGTCTTTCAAACCGTGTTTATTTGGGCTAAAACTGCGTCAAAGATTTGAACCCATGGTCTTTGTAGCATGAGTTGGTACTGACTTACGCAATACGCCGTGGTACAACTGGTAACTCGTTTGCAAGAAACCGTTTACGTTATGGTAGTCCCGTTAATGGATCTAATATTTGCCACATCATCTGAGCATGTTGTTCTTTGATCTTTCTAATTCGTGTCGAACCCAGCTGCTTTTCACATCAGAATTTGATGTTAGTCTGTTTCTCGGGCATTCAGCTAATCACTTCAAACATGAATCACCTTCATGCTAATAACCATTTTAGCAAATGAGATAAAATCAAAAAAGTTGCATTGTCAGGCCTAAATCACTTTTCATTCCTACATCCGACAGAGATAAAAATCTTTTGAATTCGCTAAAGCGAATCTTTAACTATCGAATATTTGGTGACAATAGCACGCGAAGCATATTCCTAAGCAGCGCATGGATACTTTCATCTTAGATTGCTTCGATATCTCGCTTAAGAGACAAAGATGGCAGTGTATTGAGTTATGTGAGTACTCAAGCGCTAAGCTTGTACAAGAGGCTGATGCAGCTTTTCAAGTACTTTGACTAACACATTTACTATGGTTTGAGATGACGTATCATGCTTAACTGCGTCAATGAAGTTGTCAGCTGCTGCTATCTGAAGCAAGCCATTCGTTGCTCAAGCTCCCAAGCTAAGAAAGCTCTCAGTTTTCGTGCAGAATATTGTAAAGATGAGCTGTCTATCAGAACGAATGGAAGAGCAGGTAATTCCGTTTTGTTGATTTAGGGCGCAAAATGATGCGAAAGAATTTTAATAAAATTGTGGCGAAAATTTGGCTTTGGACAATCTATTCGGTATGTACTCTTTACGTAAATGGTTTCTTGCATATGAGATGCCACTTGTAAAGATACAAAAGAGATTTGTGTGGGAACTATGACCTTTAACCAGCTCTCTCGTGGGTGCAGGCATGTACAAGCACAAACTTGGAAGGATGAACGTTGAGCTAGGAACAATGTTGCTGTAATAACTAGGCCATTTATGAGATCTGTATGCAGCAAATGAATGCTCGAATGAGAATGTGTGGTAAGAAATTAATATAGAGCTTGATAAAAGAGATGAAAAAGGAGGAATTAATAGAATAAATACGGTGCAACCACGAAGAACACGGAAGAGGGAACTGATGCATGATTAATGGAACCAACACGGAGTACTAGGAAGGGGCATTGAAGGAAAAAAATAAACATTTAATGAAGTCAATAAGTGAGCATTTAGTACTAGAAATGGCCACTAAAAGCAAAGACGGAGCTTTGCAGACAAGGAATTTTGCTGAAATCTGTCAGATATGAGCAGCGAATGAAGAAGATTTGAAAAGAAAAAGTGTTTCGAAAGAAGGTGCCACATAAAGATGTGACGGGATAGAATGAACCGAAATTGAATGGAGGAGAATGATATGGAGAAACAACAAGATTCGCTGGGTTGTTTGAAACTGAATCACGCAAGAGAGGGAATAGCAACTTTCTCAGCCGTTGAAACAATAAATGCTTCCGCAACACTATAGCCTGACTTCCATGGGTAGAAAAAACATCGCTTATTACGTGTGATAATTGTAAGCAATTTATATGGCAATTTCGAAAGTTTTCAATGAAGGTGGAAAGTTTTCATGTATCCTACTGCCTAAATGTGTGTGTGTGTGTGTGCGTGTGTGTGTGTGTGTGTGTGTGTGTGTGTGTGTGTGTGTGTGTGTGTGTGTGTGTGTGTGTGTGTGTGTGTGTGTGTGTGTGTGTGTGTGTGTGTGTGTGTGTGTGTGTGTGGTGTGACGCTACACTGTTTAACCTACTTTGCAAACACTAAGACGATAAGACGACAATAATAGCTGTAGGGGTGACATGCTATGTCAACCATGAGGCCTTTAAAAATTGAGGAATACACTTCTATGAAGGTACCAAATATCGAAAAAAATGTACGAAAGGTTCCAAAAAATTGCATTCAGTGGTACTCAGTGGTTACGTAGATAGTAACAAATTGTCACACGAGCTTCATCTTAAAGACCTGCTTTGTGGATAAACTGTAAGATTAGCTGGAGTATGCTCCTGTTAACATTATCAGGGATGTCTATACAGTTGGAACTGCATTAGAACCTTACTTAGAACACTAGCATATCCAAATGGTCACAGCAATGCAAGAATCTAAGCAAGAAGGCTTCAACAAGGAAATGCAAAACTACATAAGTGTCACGTGTCCTAACACCATCGTTCGTAGAGCACGTTGGATTTACCCTGCAAATTCAACGTCACTTATCTGCTTTACTGAATATCTTAGGCTTGAGTCACGCTTGTTCCCGTTTCTGGTTGCCCTTTCTCTAGTCACCCAGTTGTAAATGGATATCTGGCGCAAAGCTGGGGGTATGATGTGGCGAGAAGGGATCTGATCACCATGGCTACAATGCTTTAACTCAGGACGTTGCATTTCCTCTAAGGTGTTCCTCCAACCTCGTTTCGATTATGGAGCCCAACTTTACCCTGCTGTAGCTTTGAAACGAGAGCAAATTCTAATCGATCCGTGGATTGTCTCTCCGGCAGAATGTTAAGCAGATGGCTAAGTTCGTGATGTTGGAGAGCTCTGAGATGAGATAGTGTACACGTTTTTGGAAATAGGACGGGCTTTTGCAAGTTGTCTTAGTTACATAAAGAGCTAACAGGCAAAATGAACTCTCTTGCGACAACGTCTCAGATCCAGAACGAGATCGATGCGCTTTTTCTTGCTTGAAGCATAGATAAAGAGGCTGGATTTGAACCTGCAGTAAATGCTGACAGCTCTGTTTCTCGCCTGAGGATTGGTGATTTGATGACAAAAGTGAAGTTGAAGTAGAGTACGTGGCGATAAGAGTTGAAATGTCATTGAATGCTCAGTTAAACTACGATACTTCTGTCCATTCTAACAAAATTCAACCACACGAAGAAAGCAATTTTCGGCACTCAACAGTATAAACCCAGTTTCAGTCGAATCCTTGATTTCGCTGTCAGAGTTGCAGTGAATCAACTGCGATGAGTTTTCAGTACGTTTCAGCAAAGTGAGCCTGTCGGTTCAATGATCTTTGGCTAAATTTGAGTAAGTAGGCCATTTATAATCTCACTCGATCGGTCCCGATAATCATGTTTCTTAAACTTAAGGAATTTACTAAAGTTAAAAATCAAAATCCTTCTTTACTTGCTCATATTCGTAAATTAAGGTTGGCAGGGAGCTGACTGGCTTTTACAGGCCTTCAGAATCGCAGCCTTTTCCCGTCTGAATTAGGAGAGTTTCTCCATTTGATGTTTTTTGATTTGCCACCATCTTTGTGCCCGAGCAAATAACCACTCGCAATGTTAGCAATGGCAGGCGTTTTGCTGCACGGGGGGAGCTCGGTTCAGTCACTATTCCGAAAGCGGACCAGCAGTGATGCGAAATATACACGACGCGGAAACACAATGCATAGATTTAGACTGCTTATAAGCGAATGCAGTCTGAGCACATAAACTTTATCAAATATTGATCATAAGAGAACGCGTGAGAATACCAGATAAAGGGCTAAGCAACAAAGGGTAGAATTAAGATCCAATGCGCTTTCATTCAGTGCAATGTAGTATTAGTGAATGCAATGTTGGAAGAATTTTCGCGTTGATAGAAAGAAAATCCTAGCCCCTTCGCCTTGTGTTCTTTACGTAACTGGGTACAATGGCATTGATCTATGCAAAAGAGTTCTTCCCCATGCTCCCTCGCACAGCTCCTGTTCGCAGCGGATGCGAAGGAGCATGCCAGCTAGACTTCGTGGGATTTACGTTTTTTAAGCACCTTTAAAACTTGTCTGAAGGGCAAAAAGAGAGTGAATCGAAGACAAGGTATTCTCTCCTACATCATTGCTCACAATAGCATGTGTCTTCCTCGCCACAATTTCACCCATTCTATGTGTTTTGCATCTAGCACGTCGAAAGTGTATAAGTAAAGCAAACATAACAGTAGTTCGGAAAGCAGCTCTCAATGGACATGTTCGTTGCCATTACTTCATTCTCGTTAGCTCATTTTGCTAATGATAAGCCCTAATCGTGTGCTTACAACATCTTAGGCGCTGCACTGAAAGCAAGCCTGACACGACAAGTACATTTGAGCACGCAGGCATGATTCATCGATGCTATACCTCGTTGTTGAGCAGCACGAATTTGTATGCCTGGGATGAGATTCCAAACGACTTGACAAAATATGCGTCAAACGATGATGCTCCAGTGCTTCAACAGCCGATGCGTCCCCCGTGATTGTTACGCACGAAAAACCCTTCTATTGACTATGAAGAAACCTGACAAGTGCCGCTCAACAATCAGTATGCATGATCTTGTCTTTGTCAAAGCGGTCCCTTTGTGGTATTCGCGTAAAGCGCACCTTTCAAGATTTCATTCGCCACAACACAAGGAGAAAAGAAGCACTGCCCGGCATCTAGTTCGACCGATCGAGCCTTTTCTCAATTCGTTTGCGCGTGAGTTCTCTTGTGTTCGCACACCGACTATTATCACTTTACTTTCTCGCGTATTAGACGGTATGCAATGAAACAGAGATGAAATAATTTTGCCAGCTTGTTACCTGCCCCTGCCGACCGGATCACACAAATGACATCTACATGAACGTGTTCTTTCGCCTACACTTGCTCAAAGGACCGTCACGGCAACGAGCGATCGGTTGTATGCTTTCATGAAGTCGACGAAGATGGGCTTGCTATGAGAGGATTGAAAATTTTTTGAAGGGACTTTGATTTCAAACTGACGAACGGCCTAAACCTAGTAGCTGCTGGCTTTCCACCGAACGCTCGGAAGACATTCCGACAAACAACAGCGCGAAGCTTATTTATTTTACTCGAGAGTTGATTGAATTTTAAGAGTATCCCAATGTCGTTTTAAGAGTCTAATCGCAAGATCGATACACAAGCAACTTCACTCAGTACAAATAATGTAATTTCGAAACTGTCTTAATTGCGATTGAAAGTTGGATATGGGAAAAGTTTGCAGCAAGGCCCACGGTTTGTATTGATTTCTCTATCCACTGATTTTAATTCTTAATTAAACAACAGACGCATTGACCGCATTTTATTGAGGTCAGGTCTTGAAGAATTACCTCTCGATTGACGAATGAGCTCGTTATTAACTCGCAATCGAACCATGGCAAGCCCAAAAGTTATTATTAAAAAAATTCATGTGAAGCTCAAGCTCAACATCCTTAATATAACAACATGGAGAGTTCGATGCAGGCCTAAATTTTGTCACGTTTCGAAGTTTTCGATTGCTTTATGCTATTTACTAGTACTTTCGTTTTAAGTATCACCGGTAAATTTCAGATGTAAACAAACTGAATTGATGGTTAACAATTCTCCTTTGAATCCACCCGATAGCTTCGGTGAAGCATCCCGTTTTGAAGTCATTTGGCGTCGCCTCCTGCCGTCACTTTGATCACTGAAGCTGAAAATTGTAATGTAAACAAACTTGTGAAACTCACCCCCGATGCTTTCCTCATTGCAGGTTTGAGGTATGTTGACGATGACAATTACATAGGCACAAGACTAGGCCCTGAAGGTAACTGAAAATTGATTATTTTGTCAGGTCTCGTCCGAATGTCAGTGTAGGGTCACCCGCATTTGTTCATTATCACTTTCAGTAACGATTAGTCCTTCAATCCAATAACTTACGGAATATCTCAGCATTTGCAACCTTAGGTCAAGACTCAGGAATTCCACATTCGTATGGAAACAATTTTCATACAATGCAGAAGTAATCCCGAAGAGTTTGATTTGACAACTTAACGCTGTAACGTTCTGTAAAAGGAGATCTCAACATGACAATCAGGATTAGGTTTTTTATAACACAGAAACAAGTTAATGGGGACATATTTAGACAATTGAAAGCATTCCATTCCTTGTTTGATGTGAAATGAGCAGACTGTCTCAGGTGTTTAGAAAAAATAACCGGCTTTCATTTGAATTCATACTGCATTTTACCAAATAGCATTGCAAACAGGTGAAGTATGTTAGTCTGCATCAAATCTGGTATTGGAGAGACACCAATGGTAAATAAAAAATGCATAGATATCCCTATATTTATTCAGGTATTTCTAACATAAAGTATTACAAATGTGCCCCAGTGGCCTGAATAGTAAGATCCATTTCTTTAGCTGAAATTCGAAAAATTTTTGCAACCAAATTTCTCTCTAGGCCTTTTCTATAGTCTTAAGTGAGAATTATTGTGACTGCAGAAGAATTGATACATAAGTAATGCTAAAATCTTCATTAATTCTTTAAATGGATTTATGAAAATAGATGTCTCAATGGTCTTATATAATTTGAATAATGATTCAGGTGAATGCAGAAGCTCTCAAGATAGTGTCATGAAAGCAGATTGGAATTCCGAATCGAAAGGAAAAGCTGAAAACTGTTTCAGCGATAAAAAATGCGACATGGAATGGCCAAGAGATGTTAAGGTTAGTGACAAGTTCTCCATATGAGAGTGAATCTATTCATATTTTTGACCCATTTATTGTAGACTTTTTTGTCATGTTTTCAGTATTTTTGTTGAATACTGTTTCAGGTTGCTTTATGAGGATAAGTTGTAAGAATGATTTAAATGTTGACGTTGGGTGTCTTACGTAATGACGCAAGACTACGGTGGCCAGAAATTAAAACCATTCATTGCATTTTTACGTGTGTAGTTATTTTTTCCCCATTTTACAATAAGCTAGTGCTCCATTTGTTCTATCTATAATCAGATAAAGTTGTCTTGGTATTTTCAATACTATACATCAGGAAGAGTTTGTTGTGGAATTGATTGAGCAACTTAAGTTTTAAATGCAGCTTTGCAACAATTCACCTCAGAAACTACTGAATTTATTGCTGTTGAAAGGGTTAGAAATGTGTATTTTATCCACCATGTTCATGATTTGTGATGATAGGCAAGAGTAACTGCACTGTGAGTCTCCTGCAGGATAATATTGTTCAACTGCTTAAGCACTAAAATTATAAACTTTGTTCTGCCCTCCTAAAATGGGTACAAGAATGTTATTAAGCTGATATATTTCAAAAGGTATTTCAAATATTCAAAGCAGTATTATAGAACATATTTTTGCACAACTGTGAATCCTATCAAACTTGACCAAAGATAAGACAAGATATATCAGAGATGACCATACCTTGTAGCTTTGCTTTTCACCATGATTTCTGGGTGTTCGTTGAACAGTTTTGATAAGTTTCATTAGCTTTTTGCGTTTTGTCATTCATGCATAGAGTATGTGACCAACTGCAAAATCTGTCTTAGCAGGCAGAGCTGAGGGGGCTATGGTCATAGCATAAACTCGGAAAACAATATTAATTTTACTGGTAATTCATAATCGGTTTCATTTTGCCATCCATCTCCCAGGAAAATCCCTCTGATTTTTCAATCATGACTTAAATTTTTTAGGAATTGATTAAGAGAACTTGAGAAGCCTAGTTGATTGTTAGGCCATCCTACTTACCCTTACGTGGGTTTTTATCTCACTGGGGCGATTCGCTACCCGTTGTTTCGTCTCGTTTTCATTGCTACTTGGTTAATGTGAATATCCCCCCGGGAAGCCACTTTTTCGGCACAGCCTTTCTTTGTTTCCCTATATTCATAAAATAGGGAGGAATTTAGGAAGGTTGGGGGGGAGGGGGCTTGGTGGAATGGATAAACGCCGTTATTTATGAAATGGATCAGAAGTTTTTTCGAACCTTCCCTTGCTCTCTTTTCAATACGGAAAGTTTCGAAATACATAATTAAGCAGTCACAGATGTAAAAGCAAACAACCCGGGTGTTTCATATGCAGATTTTCATGTATCAGTGGTTTGGTGTTGACCCAGAATTTGAAACAGGTATTTTCATCTGCCCTTCATTGATGAGAAGCAAACTGGATCTGTCTTATTTATCTTCTACGGCGATTACAACGCAAAGAGGGAGACAAAAGAAGCGCTTTTGCTGGAAGAAACTGCCGCCTCTTGAATTCATATTGGATTTCGCTGGTTATTATTTCATTATTCTACCGTCAAAGGCACTCGATAAAGCGTGGACTCGGAAACCGACCTAACCGCCAGCAAATCAGTTGTTATGAGTCATATTAGTTCGCCTCCTTTTTATAAATGCCTTTCCACAGATCTCCTTGTCACAAAAATCGAGGGTTCAAGCATGAATAAGCTCTATCATTCACTGTTCCCGTCATTTAGCTCTCGGCAAGGCAGGAATTACATAATAAAATGTTTCATTCAGATTCTATGTTTTATGGTGGAACCTTTTAAGCTGCCGTGGTATGCTTCTCGGATAAGTTCCCTTTTTCGGCGAGTATTCACCTCGCTCAACTGAACGATTTCGGTATGGGATAATCCCCAGTTATCAGAGGGGTTTCGGAATGGGCGCTGTGTTGTCTACAGACCTTCATGTCTACCATCGTAATAATGACGTCTTGTCAATGTTTACGCAGTGAAAATCATGAAAGAAATGCCTTTTATTCCAATTTGTTGTCCGAAAATTTTCTGTTCAAAGAATGGTTGCATGTTTATGTTTTGATGTTTCAATTGGTTAGGCCGGCGGCCTTGTCAAAAAGGCAATCATTTTCCATTGAGGACTGACCCTTTGTGCTTGTAGGCCTTTTTTGATTCCCCGCCACTCTGTTACTCGCTGAGAATTGTCTGCTGGTCATCATCACAAGTCTTACCGTAAGAAATGGAGAAGTCCAATATTGATCTCCGATAATAGTTCAAAGGTACGCTTTAGCAAAAGCACCCTCAAGAATATCTATTCGTTTAATTTTTGTCAGGAGATGTAAAGCTGCGAAGAATTTTTCAATTTCGACCTACTTCCTTAGTAGTAATATCGAAGGTTTTGTTAGAATGAGTGACTTTATTGCAACTTAAGTTATGAGAAATGCCTCACAACAATCAAAAGAAGGCTTGTCACGGGTGTGTCTTCTCATATTCTGTTGGTTCCATTCCTCCTTTTTCATTACTGTTTCCAATAGTCAGAAGATTTTCATCTACGGGTTTTCTTCTATTCCTTTTTCGTCTGCTTGTGAAGCGAACCAGATTTTATCCCATTCCTCCGCGTTTATCAGTTCCTACTCGTCGTAAATGGAAATTTCGGGAGCTCTCGGGATATTTCGGAATCCCTTTACAGCTTTCTATCACACGAGATTGTGGATAATTGACGCGTGACTCATCCGAGAATCTTTACGGAACTCACAATGAAACTTCGTATAGAAAGGGTGAACTGGTTGTGAACTTAGCTGGTGAAGACCAGTCATACGCGTTGTCTTGTTTTCTTTTTACTGACGCTAACCGCAAAACTCTCGGACAATCAGAGCAAACACTGCTAATTCTTTACTCCTTACTCAACTAGATCTTGGATCGTTTCCACTCGACTCGCCTTCTTTGCCAGCGGTGTACGTTGACGTTTCGACGATCCCATCCTCCCATTGTTTTTCTAACGCGTTGGTTGTGAAGTAACTAGGTATAATTGCATAAAGTATGTTAGAGAAAGCAATGATAATAGTGGAAGCGCTCCACTCAAATTCAAATTAAATCGTAAGCAAAAGCCTCTCTAATGATTCTCATAATGATGATACTGATTATGCTAATAGATATCAACGGATGGATGTTGCATGGATTTTCTCTGTTCAGTGCTAAACATGATATTGTCTTTGATTTAAGGAAGATCGCTTTAAATGCATGAATGTTGTCTGTAAGATGTAACCACTATTAAACTAACTTAATTTATAGCACCTTGTAAAAAAGAAAGAAGGAAAAAGCAGATAGATTCATAACCGGGATGGAATTATTGCATGAACTTGTCCTAACTTGCTTAGAAAGTTCGCCTTTAAGCCGCCACGATGCCCCAGTATTATGATGGTTTCGGCGTTATTTCTGTTTCATGTAGCGCTGCTTTTGTAATCATTGCTTTTACGCCTTCTGTATGACTGCTAGTTAGGCAAGCTTGTCATCTCAAAGTTGCAGCCCAAACCCAGCATGCTCCGGCCGTTGTTCACACCATTTGCGCAATGCACGTGGGCAGATTAAACGATAATACGACAGACGTTATGCTGACGCATGTTAGTTCAAACAATCTGGAAGAGCGCAGAGCCCCGTAGTGGTTGCCAGGTGGAGGTATAATGAAAATCCCACAGAAGCACTCAGAATGCTCTTATGGGTGCATGCAGTAAACGACGTGGAAGTCTTTTTTTATACCATCATTCGAAATGCTTGCGTGGATTGTGTCATTCCGGAGCAGATAGGAATGCTTGCATAGGCCTCTGATCAGACAATGCAGGTGAAGGCATCGGTATCAATCACTATTTGATAATCAAGAAAAACCAGACCGGGATTTCAAAGATTTAAATACGCTTGCGCTGTTTCGAAACGTACTTTCTGTAATTCCAGGGAAATACCGATTAGCTTAGTCGTATTCTGTTGCCCATTTCATTGTCATGACATGCCACTTACGTTCGTGTTCTTCCATTGAAGGAATCCGACAATGATAAGCCTATTCAAGTCAGCAGATTCAGAGTGGAAAAACCTCAACTGTTTGAAGATTGCAATCTAATAGGTACGTCGAGATTTGAGTGAATATGAGAACGGTTGCTGATTTTCAATATACATATGACGTCCGTATGAGTTGTTGCTATTATTATAGCGCAACTGGCGCATATTCAAGTGACATTTTGTCACACCGCTTGCCATTGTGTTTCGAATCAAATGTGCGAATTCAAAGGGCAGAGGTTAGCGGAGGGCAGCGGCGAAGCGCTTCAAAAACACTTTTCGTTAGAAAGGCTCCAAGGCCTTTCTCTGTTTGATACTTCACTCATCGTATAGTATGCTATAAAATAAATTGATCAAAATTCAGTGACATCTTTGCATTTCTCCCTCCAAGGTTGTAGCCATATATTTTGAAACATGTTGCAGCCCCTTCCCTCAAATTTCGGTTGCCGATTCGTACGTGCTTCAATGGTTGCGAGTCTAGCGAGACGTGCAGTTGAATTTTTAATTGTTTATGTAACTCGAAGAACTCAAAGCGGTGTAGAGTCCAGAAGTAGCTATCAAATCCGTTGAGATCGTGTTAAGACGTGCATGCCAGAACAAGCAGCAATTACATTCTGATGACGTAAGACCCATTTAAGTTGTCAGGATAGCTCAGTTGTGAGGCACTTACCCATTAATCCTTTCGCAAGGGGTTCGAATCTACCCTCTGCGAACTTTTCACATAGAGCGAGGGAGGCACTAGCTTTTTGTCTTTCCAGATGTAGGAATCACGAGGTGTGATCACATCGGGAAAAAGGACCTTGACATTTTCCTCGATAATCAACAAGTTTCTCAGTGTCCAAAATGCCATAAAAATGAACTAATTGATTGGGAAAGGTCTTCCATAGCCAATGCTTTTACTGTAAAAATGCTGCCAGTGCTTCTGAATTAACTCTTTTCTTTTGCTTGAGACATGAATCTTTATGACCATATTCAATATGTAATATTCTATCTTGATGATTGCAGTGGACGAGTCAGCCACACCACACCTTGAACGACACACTGTAATTAGCACAGATCCGGGCCTTTCTAGGCCATGCTGGAAAGCTTCATTTTTAGTATTTATTTGATCCAATTGAATATTCATGCTCTTTTTTCGGCTCGGCATCGCTTGCCGTAGCCCTGTAGCCCTCTTCACAGGGCCTCGTGATGCGGACCCAAATCAAACCCCGATTTAGTGCTTTCTTGAATTTTACGCTCTCAAGTTTTTGCAGAAATGCCCGATTTATCTTCAGTTCAAACGTTGGGTGGAGGATAAGTCCCCCAAAGCACTCTCCTATCGCTGTTTTCAACGTCACTTTCTGGACGTGTGGGTCGCTGAATATTCCATGATCATCGCGTAAATCGATGACAGTTGTCCATATTCTCATGACTAGTCGCATTAAGGTGATGTTATGAATTAATCTCGTCTGCATATGACTCGTACGTGATTCCATCCTGAGTGATATTTTCCATGAACCATTTTTTGCAGTTGACTTGCCACCGGACGGTCAAAAAACAGCTGAAACTGCGTCCCTCAGTGCCGACGTTCCTGCCAAGATTGGAGCCTTGGGTGCAGCGAATGCAGCAGCACCGGATCATGTAAGCCGTCTTTCATTCCTCAATGCCACCGGTTTTCCACTGCAGGGCTCGGCAGTGAGGTCGAATCCGAATCACTCGCACCCACGCCGCAACAAAAGCTTTGTTTTGTTGAACTTCAGGCACTAGAAGTAGGTCGAGTCCCATACTGCAAATGAGCTTCGAGAGCAACTTGTTAGGGAGGGCTCACTCACTGCACCGTGAGGTAGGATGGCTAGCTCCTTTCCTCGATATGCGCTTTACCCCCGGTGGAACGCCAAGTGCCCACTTGCTGCTGGGTGCCTAGAAACGTGCAAGAGAGTGCCGCGAACATAGAACCTTCTGCATAGTAGACATATGATCTAACCATCATGCCAAATGCCCCATCATCGCAAAATTTTGCAGTGGCAGTAAGAGAAGAAAATGTGAGTCATCCGTTTATTGTAATCAAATCTGCCGGTGCCTTATTTGGGTACGGCGGTTATCGTTGCTTCTTCACACCAAGACAAAGGGTATGCCGCATTGCCCTTTTCGTCAAAGGAATCAGGAATCAACTGCCACTGTTGCACTGGAGGGTTTTGCACCCACGTATTTCTTTGTGACTTTCTCAGTGTCAATGTTGAAACGGAGTTCTCCAGCGGTTCGTGAATAGGTTTTTATTGAATTTTTGGCAAGACTTAGGACCCGCTAACGTGCAGTTGATTGCAATTTCAGTTACCTTTCCTAAGCCCGATTAGCATCATAATCTTTAGACTGTTGTATGCTGTATGGCTGTATGCATAATTCAGCGGAGCCTTTTGAAAATTCATTTTAAAATGATTCGATAAAAAACTATGTAACCTGCATTAGTCATGTGCAACTAGATCCGTTGAACTCCTCAGTTTAGTATCGCGTTCTTTACCACAATATCAAGTTGCCCTCCCCCCTGTCAAATTTTTTTTTGGAGCGAGTTGTCTTTCATTTGCCCCCTGTTTTTTTGGGGGGGGGCTTTATATGTGTCATGCATCGCCATTCGTAGGTGCCAGTCCGACCATTGTCTTGATCTAACCTTCTTTGTCTTAAAATTACGTTGTGTCTGATATTTTGTCCTGCTTCGGTGATGTAGCATTTGATCGTGAGGGACCTTGTGTCTTAGCGCAAGGCTGTTCTGAAATGACCTAGCGGCTAAATTCAAATACAAAGATATTTGGAATTAGCCCCATCCCATTGAACTTCATCCCAGGATAAGCTAGATGGATCAATTTGTCAGTAGAGGTTAAGCTGAACATATGGTTTATGCTGTATCATGTTCAGTATTGTCATAAATGGATACCAATGCCCTAGCTGCAGCACCATATGAACATATCTGTAAACCCACCCATCGGCGAAATAAATCAATGCTACCTTTTTGCGTTTGCTGGCCCTTTCCGATTACAAAATATATCAATTACTGCCATTGCTTGCTGTAAGGATATAGCTGCAGTTTCTGGTACGTTGTTTGCTTGCCAGGTGTTCGTACGTCTCCTATCAACCATGGCTTGTCGTATTTAGTCGACAAAGGCATATTTTTAAGAGTTGCTTCTGAATTATATTGGTGGTTTAAAGAATTAGCTTATTCTGTTTGCCGTTCTTGTTTCAAGCAACCTGTTGAATTCGAAAATTCTGTAGAATTCACGATCGTGTCCAGTTTCAGAAATCTAGTTAGTATAAATATTTTCGCTTGAGCTTTTAGCTTTCTCTGATAGTTGTTACGCTCCCGTTAACATTGCCTATGAAAATATCAGCCACTGGTTCTGTTAGGGATGTTTGTCTAGACGTCCAGACGAGACCACGTTGCCACCTGGCAATGGGAAACCAGCTTGCAAATAGGCCAACATTACTTTTCAATAACCGTGAAATCATATTTCCTTTCCGCTTTTTCCAACAGAAATAAATGCGTGGTTTAATTTCGTGTAACGGACGCAACTTGCTTTCCTCTCGACCCTCCTCTTGTCACGACTGTAATGTTTGAGTTAATGACCGTTCAAGCTGCCAACCTCCCCCCCCCCCCCCCCAGTTATTTGTTGCGCATGAGCCAGACGATATCGAAAATATTTCATCATTTGCAAATCCTTGCAGATCTTATGCGATTCCGTCACATATGTCTTTATGCCTTTTTCTCCTTCAGCGATTTGTTTCGTCCTGCATCTGTCATTCGTTTTTCCTCGTTTACCTTTTTACACTTCAGTTCACATATGAACGTCATAAGCATTCAGCATTGCCATGTTTTCCATAGAATATCGGTTTTCATGGACCTTTGCTTGTTTTGGTATGCATTTTTTAAGTATGTTTTACGTCACAAATTCGATAAGGCAAGAGAACACTTTGGTTTTAGCAGGATGTTGATTCCAACTTAAAGCCGAAGGTCCAAAATTGTTCTTCCTTCACGTATAAGTTGAAGTCAGATCCTGCCGACCGTTCCACGTGTGACCGTAACAGCGTACCTAATATCAGGATATTTTTATTTCTATAGCCTTTGCAGTTAATAAGATTTGCGTCTTTTATTAAGTAGCAAAGTAGAACCTATTTAGTTCATGTAAATTCTTTGTTTTATTAAAGTTGTGTCGTTATTTTCATAATTTTATTTTTCATTAAAGGTCCTTGAAGTAGCCAGGCCTTCAGAAGAGGCGCCAAAAAAATGCGTAGATGAGTGGTCATACACATTGTATGATATTGATGGAGGATCAAAAGTCACCGATCAGGTAATTTTGCTACAATTGTGGTTAAAAGACCAGTTTTTTTCTAACAAAAACATTTGCTCAGGCTTCTTCCTTTCTAGTGAACTGTGTTCGCTTTCTGTCTCCTTTGCAACTCTATTTTTTCCCACGTCAAAGTTCACAGAATGCTTGTTCCTTTGTCACTGTATTGTTTATTTTTACGTAGTAATTGCTGTAGAAGATCGAACCGTCCGAGGCTGTTAAGTTCTTCTGGCACCCTCTTCTCCACCGACGACCTATTGCACTCGTGTTTCACTATACCAGGTGATAGGCTTCCATGCTATGTATCTTTTAGCACACAGATGTAATGATAAGAACGACACTTCAAAATGCTCTGCAGTCAGTTTGTCATTATATATTTGTGATGGAAGTCTGTATCAAAATGAAAATCGGGTGAGGCGCTAAAATCTAAAGCTACACATTTCTCACGCACAGTCGAACACGTGGAAATGCTTTTGCTCTGTCTCGTCTTACATCCATTTCGAAGCCGACTTCAAGTTAATTGTTAAATGCCACTGGGTTGCTATGTAGAAACATGCTCTCTGTGATGCCTTTCCTTTCTATGGACACAGAGACCTTATCATCAGCAAACATAGTAACCGAGCAAGTTCTTATTGCGTTCGGTAAATCATGTATGTATACAAAGAACAGCAGAGGACTGAGACATGAGCCTTGTGGTACTCCAGTTTCTATTGCTAGTACCTGGGATCTGTGACGCCTTTCCTTTTGTAATTGCTTTGTGAGCATGTATAAAAAGTGTCAGTGTTCTTGAACGATATATGCGGCTCCGCCGTTTTTTGATGCCATTTCTCAGTAGTATCAAGTTACGTTGAAATGGATTATTCATACAGCTGCCTGCCTAGACTTTAAACGTAAGAAATTATCAGTCCATTCTCAATTGATCTATTTGGTATAGGGATTTAGCATCACAACGCTGGAAAACAGTCCCCTCTATTTCCTTGCACACTTAAAGGATATGTCAAATGTTTCTTTCAATAAACCGTTGATCGGTTAAAACCTTTTGCAAACGTCTGCATTTGAAATTCTATGACACATCTGCAGGATTTCAATTTAAGCTGATTACACAGATTTCGTTTAGTTTCCATTTAAAACCCAATGATAACAGCGGCCCTGAAAGGAAGCACGTCCTTTTCAACTCTCGATCCCCCGGTTCGGACCGATCATAGTCCTCCAATTTGGCAACAAAAATTTCTAGTGTAGGAAAAGTACTGAACCCTCAAAGAACGACTAGCAATTAGCATTACTCCGCCCAATTAGCCATTATTTGTTACTGCTATGAGGAACCTAATAGGAATGTCTGGGTTATTTATTTCCGCACTCTTTTGCAAGAATACCGATTTGTTCCATTACATATATTTAGATGGGTTTACCGATTTTTTCAGAATCTGTCTCAAGTGGTGCAGTCGATAAAGACCGTGATTGGTCGGTCTGTGGATCCAATTTCCACGTGTAGCAATGAAAATGACAACAAAATATTGAAAATCAAAGTAGCTGTCGGGAAAAATGAAAAAGGCCATCATGGGAAATGTGAAGACAAACAACGTAGAGAGTTCTCTCGGATGATATTGCCACCTCCTGATTCAGAAGAGGCAGAAATGCTTTGCTACTACATTCGGGAGAAGCTACTCACCTACGCGAACCAGGAAGAGTCCTCGAGTCAGGATGGTTGTCGAGGACGAAAGCGAGGCAAACGAAGGAATCAAGGTGGAAGTGAATTGAGCCATTGTTCGCCTGAAGTTCCGAGTGGCGTTGGTGACAACAAAGACCATTCTCGCAAAGGATTAAGCGGCAATGTGTCGTGTAAGGAAACAAGTTTTACAACAGAGCCCAAGGATAACCTGAATCAACATAGAAAAGATCCCCCAATCGAAAACCACCAAGTTGAAGGGAATCGTCCATTGCACGGCTTACCTCAGCGCCGAGACACTTATGGCGGGTCAGTCGAGAACGCTTTAAACCAATGCACAGTTTTGACTCGCAAGCGGACCGGTTGTACTCCTTCGAGCGGGTCACGTTCACCGCAAGATTTTCGCAATGTCTCAGGACCACGCGGATCAAGAACAGAACATTGCAATGACCTTGGAGAGCAGACATCCAGGGTATCTTCATTTCTGCATAAAGATGCTTACCGAGAATCAAGAAAAGAAGGCAGCCCGCGAAGATGTAAAAAGCTTAGTCGAAAAGATCAAATGGCTGCTTCAAAATGTGAAGCTGCCATAAGCACTTTGAAACCACTAAATTCGCCTCGGGCTGGGCTTAAGGAGCAGAGATCTGATTCTTCTAAGACATGTCCTTGTAAATATCGTGTCCGAAGAGCTTCGAAAAATAGAAAGACTCGAGATTTACTAATAGAAGACAACGTATTCATAGACTCCTTGAATTCTCAGGAAAACGTTCCGTCACAAAAAGATTCTGCTCTGTGTGACGAAACTCTAACAATGGATGATATTCTTTCGCGTGATGACATGATTTCAAGTGATGGGACAGTATCACGTGATGGTACGGTGTCACGTGATGGTACGGTATCACGTGAAGGTGCACTATCACGGGATGATATTGAACAGAAAAATGTGTCGCGAAAAGAAAGTCGGTCATCCACAGAGAGTAGATCAGACGACGGGAGTATATCCTATTCAGATTACAAATCGCGTGAAAGACCCATCCAATCAAGTGCTGATACGGTGCTTTATAATGGCACTCGATGGCGTGAATGCTCCGAATCACGTGATGGTGCAGTTAAAGTAGATAAGCCGAAGCAGAAGGAAGAAACAGGGGCAAGCCGTGGAACGAATTCTAACGATGGGACAAGATTAAGGGATAGTCGAAAGTCACGTGATGGATTGAGATCACGTGATGGGTGTAAGCCACGTGATGTTTCTAAGTCTAACGAAGGACAGAGGTTGCGAGAGGATTGCTCGTTAGGCCCTTCAGGTGTGAACTCTTGTGAGGTGCATCACATTTCGTATTTAAAGGATCAGCCGAGTGACACTGGGCATTCCTACTCCACGGTGCACGAATGGACCAATTGTCAAGAACTCAGTACGGAGGACATGATGACTTGCATGCAAAGCCAAGTGCAAAAAGTCTGCTACGCCAATCACAGTCCGCCTTCCCATGACAGCAATATTGGCTCACCGAAAAGCGAAATTGTCCACAGACACGAACACCACCATTATCATTATCACATTTTCAAACGAAGTTAAATACCTAAATATTATTTATAGCACAATAAATTATATTTCTAACACACTCAAATACATCAGATGCTTACTCATTCTCTGTTTTGTGATTGCCTCTGATTTTGCAAAAAGAAACGTCTTCTGCAAGAAGACTTCCAAGTTATTTATCATAAACTGAGCTGAAAAGTTGACGTGGGTAACATTTTGTTGTTTTTGGAATTTTCTACGAGAATCCTTTTGACAAGCAGTTAGCCCTCTAAATGTATGCTTAGGAACCCAAGGTTTCTGGGCTCAATGCCGGCTATACCCAACTCAGCACATGCCTAGCACAGCTGGATGATATAAACTGGGCATCAAGGCTGCGTTTACACTGTACCGGATCACTTTTGATCCGATACAAAAGTGTTCCTTTTCCCTCGCGCTTACACTGTACCGGATCACTTTTGATCCGATACAAAAGTGTTCCTTTTCCCTCGCGCTTACACTGTATCGGATCACTTTTGATCCGACACAAAAGTGTTCCTTTTCCCTCGCGCTTACACTGTGCCGGTAAAGCTTCGGAGCAGTGCAGGTACAAAACTGTTCCTCTTTCCTAGCAGGTACAAAACTGTAGCTGATATCAGGTACGAAGTCGTACCGGATCACTTTATTTAATGTAAACGCATGGCTGATCCTTACCACTTTTGTATCTGATCAAAAAGTGATCTGGTACAGTGTAAATGCAGCCTAGATCATCCGGGATCTAGCTTCAGATTTGGCGCCCCTCCCTACCCAAATAACTCTGGCCTAGCGCAACCGGGAAGGGGATAGACTCTCCTTGTTGGGCTGACACCCACGATGTGTTTCCCCGCAGTCCTTACTTTGTATTCAAGTCTTGAATTTGTACCCTTGATAAACTTTTAAATAGTTTACGTTATTCCTTTGCATTTGATTAACTACTCAGTACAATGCATCTGAAAGAGGCATTCAAAAGCTCTGGTCTTGACATGATTGCCAAGTACTCACCGCAATCTGAGCTGTTTCGGACAAACATAACTTAAAGAATAAGAATCTGCCCATTGGTTGAATGGATTTAGGCTTGCTTTTGAAAAAGATTAAGCTTTGTTTGAACAAAATCAATACTTCATTTTTTCCCATGCCATCCTAAGTAACATTTATAAATACCGTGCTCCTCGCTTGATTCGATAGCCACAGCTTGTTGCCCAGACCTATCTTTGTTGGGTTTTCAGCCACCTGTTTCACGAGACAACGCTCTGTAGATAACAATGACGTTACGTGAGACATCGTTAACCATCTTCTTCCTCAAAACCTGGTATAGAAATGCAATGGCGCGTTCCATTGTCCATGACGAGGTTTTTCTCAACAGAAGAATTCGTCGTCCATTTTGCCATCCCTGTTCACGTGGATGGCAATGTCCCCAAATGTGGGAGTTTAGCAGGGGGCAAGTAATGCGCGCCTGGTGCTTTTCTAGGATTGTTGAAGTCGATAGTTTGGAGATTGCTGCCCTTGGACTGCCACGACGATAACATTCTACATTTTCAACCGTGTATGACTCAGGCCTGCTATCCCTACCCTTTGAGCCCCCACACTTTCACTTCTACATTACGACTTCACAAAAAAGAGGGTAAATAGGTCGTTAGTTCTAGTTGTTACGTCATCATCAGACAATAATAGTTATTTGGCATAACGAAAATTCAGTAGCCATGGTGATGGAAACTGGGAGTTGAAATATCCTCAGTTGTTTATTGTCTTTAGCTTGGTTTTTGTTTACATTGAACTGTCCATATTCCATGTACTGCATATCGATTAACTGACGGCAGAATTTTCGTTCTGAACAAGCAACTACAGTAGTGTGGCGTTTTTGGTAGGCCATGCAAATGGCTCAGTGTAACGATATTTTCTTTTTCCTCAAAGGAGAATTTATCCCTACTTTGAGATGATCAAAGCAGTCGTCTCACGTGCTAGTGCACTTCACTTTCAGGGGATATAATGATGATAAGACAATAAAACTTTTATAGTACGAAGCCAAATAAAATGCCTATTTATCTCTTGTGCTTTACAATATCTAATATCCAATGTCCTGTGTATCCAAAAGTATCTAAAATATGTCATGAAGTATTACAAGCAAGTCTGAAATAGTAACTCAGCAAATTTTACAATAATTTTCTTCATTTTGTTACCTTAGGCTCCTTCTGTAATATGATTTTATGAACGATTCTAACGAAATCTGCGCTATCTGGCTAAGGAATGAATGCTACGTTGCTACTACCATGGCAGGAACCTTCTGCTAGAAGCTGGGCCTTCTTCCATTTTGAACGCCATTTTGGGAAGCCATTTTGAGATGCGATTTCGCGCCAAAAAGTGGCGATGAATAAAGTTGATTCGCCACTTCTACAGCTGCAAATGAATAATAAAAGCAGGAAAATATGCTTGGGAATTCTGTCTTATTGAAAAATTACTTCGAATTGAATGACCATCTTGGCCAAATCAATTGTTTGGTAAATGAGAAAAGGGATGAAAATTTGAAAAGAACAGAAATTAGTCAAAAAATTGGAGCTGTGCTTGGTATGATGGCAAAAATTCGAGAATGCGACAACAGCAATTTGCGAAAGAAAGTATTCGAACAATTGTCCTTGAGTTTCACTAGACTTCAAGGTAAGTTTCAAAAACAAGAAGGAAAATGCGTGTCAACGTTAAAGCGAAAACAGAAGTCAGAATCGACGGATGACAACGATACAAGACAAATGGCCATCCAAGCAACGATCGTAGCACCTGGCAAAATAGGCTTTACCGATGTTGCTGGCCTAACCGAAGTAAAAAGACTTCTCCGGGAAGCAATTGTTATGCCTTTGAAGTATCCGCACCTGTTTAGCAAAGGGAGGAAGCCATGGAGAAAGATTTTGTTGTTTGGTCCACCTGGTACTGGAAAATCCAGAATAGCTAGGGCACTTTCTTCCGAAGTAGCTTCCAATTTTTATTCTGTTTCATGTTCAGACCTTCTCTCGAGCTGGTTCGGGGAGACAGAGAAACTTATCAAAGATCTTTTCAGCCACGCGAAACGCAACGTGGGACGATCAATTATATTTATTGATGAAATAGACGGCCTTTGTAGGCGCCGCAATTTGAATGAGCAAGAGCAAACCCGCAGAATTAAGACAGAACTTCTAAAGCAGATGGAAGGCTCGGAAGCACAGGAGGAATCTAATTTGTTCGTACTGGGGGCGACCAATTGTCCGTGGGAACTTGACACGGCCTTTCTGCGGCGTTTCGAAAAGAGAATATACATTCCGTTGCCAGATAAGGAGACACGGAGGGAATTGTTCTCCATACATCTGCAGTCAGTCCCTGTCAGCATCACGAATGAAGAGTGGGAGGAAATATTGGAATCGTGTAGAGGTTACTCTGGAAGTGACTTATCTACATGTGTCGCCGATGCTGTTTTCGAGCCAGTGAGAGAACTAGAATTGGCCAAGTTTTGGAAGTGGAATTCAGATGGAAAGACCGTCTCGCCGTGTGCAGAAGATGAGGATGGAGCAGTGGGGATTAACTTTGAGAGCATACCTGGTGACCAAGTGACGCCTAGGCCAGTTGAAGGCCGAGATTTTCAAAACGCTCTTCGGAGGAACCACAGAACCGTCAATAGTGAAGAGCTTGTCAACTACGAACAATTTTCAAACTTCGGGAAAGTCGATTTAGCTTCCAATTTTCCGTAGCAAATTTACACATGCGCTTCGTTGTGATTTTGACGAAACTCTTAACTTGCATATTCCGTTTCAAAATCAAATAAAAATGCTAGCTCTCTTATGAGACAGAACACAGCAGTGCCAGTGTTCATGTATTCATTAATTCGTCTCACCTCCACAGTACAATACCCAATCATACTACCACCAACACAGCAAACAAGAGGAGCGGACATCGAAATATTAAATCTCAGCCAATTTTGCAGACTCCAATTTATAGTCTCCACAGAACGACAATAGCACTGTGAAACCTCCTGATAAACATATGAATATGATAATGTAATGCATGACGGTCTTCACGATGACGAGCCGAGTCGTATACCACGCAGCGAAATTAACTTCTTCGCCATTCTCATTCCATGCTATACATGATATGAATTTTGAGTAAAAAGCGATTCTATATATATATTCTTCCATTGTTAGGGCTTTGTATAGGCCACCATAACCTCCCCAAAATAACTCGGTAGGGAAAAAAGTTTGCATGTTTATGCAGCATCTCTGATGCTAGATCAATCACTCCTAACGAAATCGCAGTCAAGGATTAAGACTGGCCCTTGAGTGACACTGTAACTAACTGGAAAAATACCGCAACTCCCAAAAAACTTTACGCTTTACTGCGTTGGGTTCTAATAGGAAATGTTACACAAGCTAGAAACGAGAAATTTGGTACGAAGAATAATCTTCGATTTCGAAATTCCCCAATTATGCAATGTAAAGTGTGTGCCAATTGTCTGCGCAGCAGTAGCAAGTCTTACTCTGAATGATAGACGTTTGTTCCGTTCAAAAAATGCAATGATGTTTTTTCTGGTAGGTAGAGATGAAATTATTTAGAGACCTGTCAATTTCCTCAGATACTTAGAGATAATTTTCAAATGGCAAATAATACTGAACTGTCGAATGGTTTAAGATCAATTGGTAAGTGAAATTTTACGTAGATTTAAAATCTCGACTTGGTATCATTTTTGATTGCGTTCTTCTTGCAATGGCCAAGATATCTGTAATTGATGAACTTCGGATGGTATCTTTTGAAAACCAAACAGCGCGCCAATGTTCGATCGCATTCACAAGAAAATCGATCACATGTGTTTTCCTTATCACCTAAAATCAAGGAGACAATTTTTTACAATATTAAACTAGAAATACGAGTCATTTGCTACTGCAGCTATAGAAAACAAGCTTTTGTGGCAAATCGATACAGAAGCTGTAAGGCCTAAATTTGCGAAAATTCTACCACCATGTAGTCTGCTTGGAACATCGTCAAGATTCGGCTCATTGATTGGACTTAAATCGCTTCTAGATGCTCACTCCTCTCCTTTCAAGGCGTGAATATAATTATAATGATACACATGATAATGTAACATATGATAAGATCTCCTTTGTAGCGCCAGCCTTTCTGTGAAGTAAGAACCAAGTCAAAACCATCCCATTGAAACTACCGTGAAGTGAGACAAATGGCTTTGTCGCAGGCATCACAACACAAAAATGCACTCAAACCTCCAAATGGTTAATGGTAAATATATTCATGACTCACAGAGGGCTTGCGGCTTTCTCAGCCTTCAGTATGGAAAATGTCGTCTTCGAAAGGTAGAAAGACTATTTGATTCCGATAGAATTGGGATTTTGCTTACCGCATTTGCCGCCTTTGTGGTGATAATAGCTAACATATGGATAACAAAACTCGAACTTCTTCATTGCTTTTTCGTAGCAGTGGTCGTGCACCATACAGCAAGCGTCGACATCATCAGCTGGTTCACCCCATCCCCCTGGTCCACAAAAGCAGCCGTAGTCTGCAAACTCTAGGCATCCAGCGCTCCATTTGAACTGCTTGAAATGGTCAATTTGTTCGCACAGCTGCAGCAGATTTGCTGTCACGGGGTGGTACTTACCAAAGAACAAGGAGCAAAACACAAAGAAAAGGATTGGCATTAATGACTGCAGCAAGGCCATCCTACCTGCAAAGAACAAGGTAATCATTACTGGGTCATTGTGAGCTTTCTTTTTCGTACTTATCGCGTTCATCATGAAGAAAGGAGGTGAGAATAATGATAAAGAGGTCTTCTTCAAATGAGATTACCACCAATTTTTACTGTACAGTGTAATGCATGCGGGCATCTCTTCCATATCAGGATTGATCTAGTGTGTCGTCAGGAAAAGCAGAGAGACCAAGGACCTTGAAACTTGGAAGCAAGGATACTCGACTACAAATGATCCCAGACCACTCGACCTGGCATCCGATGATAGTTTTTAGGAAGAGGAAAAGCCAATTCTACTCGCCTAGCGGTACAGAGAACTAGCGAATCTCTTGATTTAAGAGTGAAAGTGAAGCTCATCTTACCGACCATCGGGTCTGTAATCATTCTTTGTACGATTAAGCCATTTTACTGAGAAAGTACTTTCTCGTCGTTCATTTCAAAAATAATGCAAGTCATGTTCGCTGTATTAGCAATGCAAATGCGAGAGATATCAACAAAGACATGAGCTGCAACAGTTGCAAAAAGTGAAATGTTTGTAAGTTAATGCAAAGTAAGCTTCGTCCATCAATTTTCATCATGATAACTGCTTACAATATCCCTTTATAAAGACGACCTCAAGAAAACTGGTTGCGGTTGAAGAAAAAGAAGGCGTAGACGGCTCAAACTAGAAAGCAAGTTTTTTATGTCTAATGGAGGCCCGCAACCAAGCAACTTTCAAGTTTCCAGTTATCAAATTACGTACAGATTTAGCATCCTTTCAAGTTTCTAGAGACAATCATGTACACTATCATTGCTTTACTTTCTATATTTTACGAAAACATGGTAGATCTAATTGGCGTTATTTCTCGTAAGGAAAGGAATTATAGATGAACACCTAAAGGAAATAAGTTCAGGTCAAGTTGACATTATATTGCACGAGAGAACAAGTCTTGAAGTGAAGGCAAGCTGACGCTCGTGTTACGACTGCTTCACGCAAAAGTGCAAAAGGGTAGCATGCAGAATCTGCAACTCTTCGCCATAAAAACTATGGACATCTATAGCGCACAAGCTGTTAATCAAAAGGCATGAATCTTTAAAAAATGAAAAATTACTCGGTAAAATTCTTCTGGAATCAAGCAAGCATTTTTCGATAAGACCAAGAGCTCTTGAGCTAACCTGATGGATGATGTGGAACGTGGCAGTCCTTTCAACTACTAGGTTTGTTCGCACCAATCTATACATATACAGCATTCCAGGCAAGCTGATGATACGAAACAACTCTTTATATAAAAAGATGGCCCGAAAATTGCGGCGGAACTAAGACATTGTTTCTCCAGCTATGTCAATATACCTAAAAGCTCAGCAGACCTCTACTCAGTCAAAAGCAGTGCTGCACGTGTTGACAATTCAAATAGATTTTATCTCAACTCGTCAGGGGTTGTGGATTCAATCCTGTACGCATCACTCCGTTTATGCTTACAGGACGCATGGGACATATTCGCACAACATCTGCATCCCCTAATCTGGTCTCAACAGTTGAGCCTAACAACGGAAAAATCGTCACGCCAATTATCTCTTCCCTTGAAAAGGAGCCCTGACTTCACGCTCTGCTAGGCTTGAAGTAAGTTAAACTGCACATTTCTGCCTGCATTGAGCTTCTGCTATGATTAGAGTCGAGTGTGAGGGCTTTAATGAGGTTTTCATTTGCCAATGGCATTGCAAAGCTTTTTCCAAACCCAACCATTATTCGGTAGCATTCATTTGGTGTCAATTCTTTAAATTTTACTCTCCAGAGCGTTGATTCTATAGCAATGAAGCTGAACCTAAGATTAATCTCAACAACAAGACGTTTGCAGTTTTGTCATAATTGAACTCTCTTGGCACTTCTGCATACTACATCGATTTCTCTAAGATGTGCGTGTCTACTCTTATCCAAGTTACCTAAATCCTATATTGATTCTGCAAGCTTTTAAAAATGACCCATCATATCTAGGCCAGCATGGTAATGAGATTAATGATAGGTTGCGTAATCAATTATCTTACCTTCGTAGATGCAATACTTAGTACTAAAACGAGGTTATTATGTAAGTAATCATTGCAATCAAGATGAAGAAAAAATGCTTTTGAAGAGTAAAGATGTGCCACCTTGTCACGACCTCGCAATGAATGAACAGTACCTCTGTGGAGAAGCATTGGATTCCAAGCTGGATAGTCCAGTCACTAATTACAACAGAATGGACATGCGCAATGTGATTCTTTAATAGTTATCAAGTGGCCAAAGTAACATGGGACGTGAGGCGGTGAATATAGAAGAATGAGAAAATTTCAATTTCACAAGGTGATTTCCCCCTCGCCTTAATATGTTGCTCAAGGCAGATTTGCTCTGAAGGACCCTTCACTGAAGGACCCTTGAGAATGCAGTTTTCTGGCTCTTTGAAATATACACGCTAACTAGCATTGCTCTTGACGGTTGAAGATTGAGTGCAGAGAGCCCGCTTTTTTACTATCCACATAGCGAAATCATTCCAGGGCGAGTATAAACGACAAAATCGGGTTTTGTGTACACTTGGACGACGGCCTGTATAATCATGGCATCCATGGGGGTGGCCATAAGAACCGTTTGATAGGGTTCCCCCCTTAACAACCATCATCTTCAGGTACCTTCCTTCCGCTAACCCTGCTATTTGGAATAGCGTGTACGTTGCGTTATTACACATGTATAAACCCAATGGGTAATTGATCAAGTCAGACTGTTACATGAAGCCGAAGGAGGAGCACCATCACGACCAGCCCCCTTATGTCATGAAAGCAATTGGCAATTCCGTCTACTCCTAACCCGCCATCGTCATTTGCGTAAACTGATTTACTTGCTTCAAAAATAAAGCTTATTGGCTAAATTCCAGGAATGACAATGGATGGGTCAAAGTGAAGGACGAAGTCGTTCAATTTCTTCCCACTTCCGGAACAGAAACGAATTCCCCTAAAGAGCCAGAAGACAGCCCGCTTAATATTGGTGTTCTTAAAGTAGCATTTGCTGCAAAATCTTTGAGAAAGAATACTCTCCTGACATTTCCAGTTTGCTTGGAAAGGAAGGTCTTACATGTTGCTCAGCTATGTCGTCATACTATCAAACAATGCATGATGCAGCTTCATGGGACTAGGAAAACGCAGAGATTTGCAATTATGATAGCTACCCAAGACTTGAACAACACTTACCTTGTTTATTGATATCAAATGATGGGTTTTGTTTTAGATTTAGCAAGTCAGTTTGCCGCAGATTCAGTATCAACCGAACAACGACGGAGTTTTGGCTCTGATTACAGTGCAAACGACTGCTCAATGTGTTCAATGAACAAAGTTCATGAATTTGCATTGTTGACAATCTACATAATACAAGTCTTTAAGTGGCTACCACGTGATGTTGAGACAAATCAAAGCGTTTATACTTAGCGGAAAGGAACGTGGAACTTCGGAGGCAAGCAGATCCAAACTAGAAAAAATGAGGAAGGTTAGCGATGGGAGAGGCAGAAGCCAGCCCGGCCGTCATCGTAAAGGCACAAGCCGAATAAATGAAGTTCATGGAAGAATAGTGGTTCAGTGGTGCAGTGGTTGGGCGTGCTGACTCGCAGAGCAATGGTTGCGAGTTCGGTGATGAGTGTGTCACAGTAAAGTATCAGTGTTGAAAAAGTGAAGGGAAGCCACCTCATAAAGTTCACTTCCCTAAAAAAAGCTTGGGACTTGGTTCTCGGAGCCTCTGCTAAGCTCAGGATCTGATCTCTCTTTCTCCTTAGCCTTTCGCTTTCTTCTTTCTTCATTTGTTGGGGCTTTGTATAGGCCACCATGGCCTTTCCTCAACATAACACACTGAATTCCACGCAGAATGGACGAACCGCATAAAGCAGTATTTCATATGCCCACTAGGAGAGAAACCGTAGACAAAGAGGATAAATCCCGACCTAAACAAGCTGCAAGATGCTGACATCAAAATGGGCTAAAGGAGATTCACCGTAGGGTTAAGTAAGATGTCAACACGTCTTGCTAGTTCAACTTAAATGGGGTTGTAAACATAGCATCTATAATGCAGTTGAGATGTGAAAAGCAACATCCCGTTATCCACGAACTTTACCCCACAAATCAACATTCATCCCTAGAACATGCAGTTTATGGAACGTCTTGCCTTCTTCTTACTTTCCTGAATCTCACAACTTGCCATCTTTCAATTCTAAGATCAATAAACTTAATTTGATCTCTCTCTCCTCTTAGCCTTTCGCTCTCTTATTTTGTCCTTCGTTGGGGCTTTGCATAGGTCACCATGGCCTTTCCCCAACATAACTTACTAAAAAAAAGTCGAGATTTGAAATGAAGTGAACACAGTGCACCAGCAATCTTTGCATAAAGAAATGACAAATAACTTTTGTTCTTTGGAGTTCATCATCTCTTGATCTCAACCAGCAACAGGCATTTATCACAAAGGCCAATGGTTGCCAATCGCCATTCTTTGCCTCAGATATCCTACAGTTGAAAAGCAAGGATCGATTCTCTCGTTTACGGCGTGCTTCTGGTTTCAGCAAAATGCTCTCAGAAACATTGCCAGATTGTAGCAACAGTGAACATGGATGATGATCAGAAAGAATGGAGCGAAACGGTGGAATTACAAGGAGTCATACGGAGTCATTTTTAGTTTACAGAAACCAGCACATATATGAAGATGAATGGAAAAAAGTAAGCATCAACTTCAGCATTTCTAGGAAGGAAATTTAATGAGCTATGAAATCTCTGGTGAAACTTTTTCCTGTTTGGCCCACACATTTTGTTTTTGCAGGTGCTGCGAAAGTGTTGCGCGCTTTTTTGCTATTCAATACAGAATGCAGAAAGTACAGTTAGCCATTCAGTGTCACGTTGGTGTCTCGTTTGGGACTATCGAGGGTCATAAATGTCAACATGAATGAAGTGGGGTCCTTGAGACAGTATCCCACTAGAGTTGTATTATATGCAATGTCTTCCAGCACATTGGTGCTCCGCAGTAGCCATGGAAAATTTAGCATTCCTTATTTGCTCCTAAGAAACTCTGTGCAATAGAATGAACTCTAAGAAATCAAGAAGTCGATGTTCAACATATCTATATTCAAGAAGAAATCATAACAAAATACAAGTTCGTAAACAGCATGTGTAACACGAAGAGTGCTAAACACATACCTTGATTTGACAGTTTCAAACTATTCACGCAGATTCCATCCCAATTTTTGTTAAGGCTGAATAATGACAGAATCATCAATGACTAGAACAGTCCTGCAGGTGGAAGCAGTGAATGCATCTAGTTTCGAAAGTTTCAAGCACCTTATAGATATTATCTATAAGGATATCAAATTTCGTTGCATTGAAATGCAACTAGATTTTGCAATTTAGGGTAGAGGATTGGCAGGCTTAGGTGCATACATCAACGTCAAAATTCTACAATTTACTGTACACAATTTGCTGATTTCATCACAATAGTAGCTACCCATCTTCCCGTGCAGTCAAACTATGAAGGTCACTATTACAGGATTAAGCCTATGCAAAGATGCATTAAGCATGAATATATATACTGTCTGAGGTATGCCGTAACAAGGCCTTCTTGTAGTAGGACCAATCCATGAGAGGTCCATTCCCTATTTCATTTTGTGATTTTCTAAGGATTTCTGCAAGCGTCGTAAAAAGAATTCCACGTTGAACAGGCCATGTTCTCCAGATATGGTTCCGTCAAATGCAATCATATCACTCGAATCACTCAATCACAATAAAGAGGATCCCCTTCTAGTACTGTAATCTTGTCTTCAAGACGAGGTAAACTCAAGTATTTGTGTTTCAAGATGGCAGCCACACGGAACCTTCTTTAGCATATTGTAAACGATTGGGAAAAGTCTGTCTCCGTTAAGGAATATGGCGTTTAGAAACTTAACACAAACATTCATCAACTTTAGAAATATTTCTGTCCAGAACAAAGGTAGTATAGTGGCTGAGTATAGATCGGTAAGTGTTCGTTC